>JASDQU010108011.1:77019-87909 GCA_032191745.1 Picea mariana
TCCCAAAACATTGAAGAATCTTAGAGGATTTTTGGGTTTGACAGGTTACTACCGCAAGTTTGTTCGACACTATGGAAGAATAACAACACCTTTAATGACACTAACTAAGAAGGATTCATTTTCATGGACTCTAGATGCAACTAAATCTTTTGAACAACTTAAAGAGGTGATGTGAAAAGATCCTGTCTTGACCACTCTAGACTTCACAAAAACCTTTATTGTGGAATGTGATGCCTCGGGGAATGGAATTGGTTCTTTCCTAATGCAAGAAGGAAGGCCCCTGGATTTTGAAAGTCGACCACTCAAGGGAAAGGACTTACACAAACCCATTTATGGAAGGAAATGATGGCAATACTACATGCATTGAATAAATGGCACCCTTACCTAAGAGGTGGGCACTTCAAGGTCAAAATAGATCATGATAGTCTTAAATACTTCTTCGAACAAAAACTAGCTTCAGAAGAACAACAAAAATGGGTAACCAAGATATTGGGTTATGATTTTGAAATTGTCTATAAAATGGGGAAGAAAAATGTTGTGGCAGATGCACTCTCAATAACGGATGAAGATGTTGAGGCCTTTCTCTATGCTATCTCGATCATCCAACCCGATTAGAGAATTGAAGCAAGGGATGAATGGAAGAATGACAAAAAAGTGTGGACTCTCATTCAAAGGTTGCAGCAGGATTCTAGTGAATTAGATACATTTACATGGAAAAATGATTCACTATGGTTCAAATATCACTTATATTTATGTAATAACTCCCAACTCAAACAAAAGGTATTATTGGAATTGCACACCTCTCTAGTAGGAGGGCACTCGGGATTTTTGAAAACCTACCATAGAGTCAAGAAAGATTTTTTTGGGATGGCCTTCAAACTGATGTTCAAAGGCTTGTGGCAGAATGTTTGGTTTGCCAACAAAATAAGGTGGAAACAGTTAATACCCCAGATCTTTTACAACCATTAGCCATCCCAAGTCAGCGTTAGGAGGAGGTTTCCATGGATTTCATCACAGGGTTACCAAAGTTTGAAGGAAAGAGTGTCATCATGGTGATTGTTGATAGACTGACCAAGTACGCACACTTTTGTGCACTCTCTCATCCCTTCAAAGCTAGTACAGTTGCCACTGCATTCATGGAGACAGTTCAAAAGCTACATGGCAGCCCAAAGATTATTGTAAGTGACAAAGATCCCATCTTTACTGGACATTTTTGGACATAATTATTTTCTTGTTTGGGTTCTCAATTGGCTCATAGCTCATCCTATCATTCTCAATCTGATGGACAAACCAAGACAGTGAAAAAATGTATGGAAGGATACCTTCATTGCTTTGTCTATGATAAACAAACACAATGGTTCAAATGGCTACCCTTGGGAGAATGGTGGTATAACACTTCCTTTCATACTGCAACAAAAATGACACCATCTATGGCACTCTATGGATACCACCCTCCTACCATCACTTCTTCTCTAAAATAAAAATCTAAGGTTCAAGAAGTGGAAGATCACATCAATTATCAGCAACAAGTTCTCCAAATCTTAAAGGACAACCTGACCATGGCACATAATCGCATGAAACAACAAGCAGATCAACATTGTAGTGAAAGAAGTTTTGAAGTATGGGATTGGGTGTTTTTAAGGCTGCAACCATACAAAAAAATGTACCTGAAGCAAGCCAAAAAGGATAATAAATTATCACAAAAGTACTATGTCCCTTATAAGGTGTTGCAAAAGATTCGTACTATGGCATACAAATTGGAGTTGCCTGCATCTTCACGATTACACCCAGTTTTGCACGTTTCATGCTTAAACAAGGTTATAGGTGATAAGATCCCAGTTCAAACTATATTTCCATGACTTGACGAGGAAGGAAAAATCATATTGGAGCCTGAAGCCATCACTGACACAAGAGTTCACCAGCTGAGGAATAGATCCATTTCAGAGTATCTCATTAAATGGAGGAAACTACCGGCTGAAGATTCCACTTGGGAAGATGAGTCTTTTATACAGAAGCATCCAGAGTTACTCAAGCGTTGCGGACAATACTTGTCTCAAGGGGAGGGGCATGTTAAACCCTAATATTGGCTCATTTCCCCTTAATTGGGGCATATTACATTAGTAATGTTATTTTATTTATGTCATCTTTATTCCATTAGTTGTAATTATACCTCCTAGTCTCCTATATATACCAAGGAGACATTTTCATTTGGAATCATCTTGGAATTGTACATTTATGTGGGCATAAGAAGGTTTCCCCCTCGAAGAGGATTATTATCTGAATTTATCTCTTTTTCAAGGCATTGAGTACTTACTTTGAGGTTTTTCTATGCTATATTGATATTTGGTTCTTAACACTATCTTAAGGAAAATCCATTGGAGAGAAAGGAATATTTACTTTAAATAAGGTTTTGACCACGAGTGAATTATGAGGAGGTCTTTGTCGATAAAATTTGGAAGGATTAAACCTTCCTTTGGGAAGTATCTTTTGAAAACATGGGTTCTCAGTTTTTGGAGTAGCGAGATGAACTTTATGAAAATATCATCAAAATTGAAAAGGGAACTTCCCTGAAATGGAGTCACCAGGCAAGCTAAATGTAAAGGATTTGGGATAGACTTGCCAAGTGTCATTATGGGATCATAAAGGATTCAAAATCCTCCTTAGCAACAATGCCAAAAATTTTATCGCACAATTTGTAGTTATGGAAAAGCCCAACCCAAGCAACAAATGTGTGACACAACTGGGGACACCTATTACTGTCACCTCAATAGATATCCCCTTCATTTTAGTGATGGACATGTCCAACACAAGGGAGGATTCTCATTTGACCTCAAGGGGATGAAGGGGAAAATCACGAGAGTGGAAAGAGGCCCCTATTTCAGTCAATTGAACAATTTGGATAATGCTTCTTGGAAATATAGGCTTGGGAAAGGGATGATGATAGGTTGATAAGTACTTGCAAAACACATGTAAAGTTCCCCCGACCAACCATAAGCCGAGGTGCACCACTCTAGAGAAACCACTCATGCTCTGACACGAGTCGGTAACATTCCCATCCTTAACAGGCCTAGACATGCTACTCTATGGAACACTTTTGTTCCCTTACTATGGAACATATGGTAACATACCCAGTAGTCAACTGAGCTCTGCCACCTATATTTACTCTTTAAACTGCATGCAGTTAAAACATATACATACAACATTCTTGTGGAAGATTTAATCATAAACAACAATCTACTTTCTGTAACATATGACTTTTATATTGAAATAACAATAACTACATGTATGCAGTACTTACAGGAAATTACCCATAAACACATAAGCAATTATAATCACATATATGATAAATCGTAACACAAGCATGTAAATAACAAAGAAGCATATCATTTTATCATACAATTGGTACTTATCTTAGAAAGACTATCACCAACTGCATACAGACCGTCCCGAACCTCTCAGCCATAGACTACACTGTTCATCACTCTCAATAGTGAGTCACCCCGAAGCTAGGACTGAAATCCACCTAGGGTAAAGGGTTCCTATCCAGGATAAGGCTCAAGGACAACAGGAAAGACTCTATCTCAGGTGTTCATTCAACTAACAGCCTACAACCTCTCATTCCCCACATGCCTATCCCACCCAAGGAAGTGTGCCCTTTCTTTGCTCAACAGTCCCTCGGCTGCCCCACTTCCCTTCTAGGGCTTCAACAACAGGACAAACCTGAAGTCTCAGAGCGTTGTAGCTGCAGTTTAGCACCCTCGGAATCAATCCCCAACAATTCTCTCGCTCAGAGAATTGCTCACGGGCCTGACAACCCTTTTCTTCAATCCCGCTCCAAGCTAACTAGGTACACCAACCAAAAAGGGCTATGGGAATAGACTCCAGAATGGTGAAATGACTGTCTCAAGGATAACATAATGCATGAGTGAAAATGGTCATCGATTCATTGACTGGATAACTGAGTGAGTAATATTACCTTGACTTTTGGCCCTCCCTTTCCCTAACTGGTGAATTTCAGTCCCCCATCTCTTTTATCGTGGTTAATCTGCGTGCAACGATGTATTTTATATTAATCATGAGTCATGTACAAAGTAGGCACATTGGCCCTTGACATCTAGGCATTCCGGTCTAATACCAAAACATAAGAATCCCAACTTATAATAACCGGCTCACCAACTTATAACACATATCATATACACAAGGCTCATTGTCCTCCATACTGCGTGCACCTTGGTTACTGCACGTGGTATCCTGGAATGTGCATATTACATCATTTTACTGCGCAGTTCATGCGCGCACTATGCCACATGACGTGCATTACCAAATGAGGTCAAAACAACTCACCAACTTAAGTATATTTATATTACATTTACAATTGGGTTCGGTCGAGGGATATTACAATCCCCTTCCCTTATTTATGCATAGTCCTCAGTGCATCATACACCCATATATAACAGAGTTTTCAAAAATCTTCAAAAAAATGCGGGTATTCTGTTCGCATTGCATCTTCATGCTCCCAAGTAGCATCCTCAGGACCGTACCAAGTCCATTGAACTTTTACAAGCCCTATGGCTCGGTTCTAGCGCTGCTTCAATTTTTGGTCCAAAATGCACATTGGATGCACTTGAAAAGCGTCGTCTTGCTCCACCTAAATCACATTCCAATCAATAACATGATTAGCATCGGGTATATATTTCTTTAAAAATGATACATGGAAGACATTATGAACAGACATAGATGCATGCAATGTAATCATATAAGCAATTGGACCAATCCTCTCTAGGATTTCAAAAGGCCCACAAAATCTAGCTGCCAACTTGGCACAACTTCCCAGATTTAGGGAACTCCTGTTATATTTCACTTTTAGGAAAACATGATCACCCACTTTGAATTCTCTGTGGGTTCTGTTCTTATTGGCATAAATTTTATGTCTCTCTTGGGCAGCTTTTAAATTCTACTTAATTTTTGTCATCTGATCCTCCATATCCCCGAGAAACTCTAGCCCAACTACTATCCTATCAGCTGGATTATCCCAACTCACTGAAGTATTGCACTTTCTGCCATAAGGTGCTTCAAATGGGCTCATCTTCAATGATTCCTGATACCCATTGTTGTACGCGAATTCTACCAAGTGTAGGTAGTCTTCCCATTTCGATGGTTTGTCCATCACATACATTCTCAGTATATCTTCTATCTCCCTGTTCACCCTTTCTGTCTGTCCATCAGACTCAGGATGATAAGCTGAACTAAAGTTCACATTCGTTCTGAATCCTTTGAACAATAATTTCCAGAAATTCGAGGTGAATTTTAGGTCTCTGTTGGACACAATTGTTTTAGGAATCCCGTGCAATCGTGCCACTTCCTTCATGAAAATATCAACAACCTCTACTGCCTTGTGCACAGTTTTCAGTGGAATAAAATGAGCATCTTTCGTAAGCTTGTCCACCACCACCATGATTGAATCATGAAGCTTGTCTTTTCTAGGAAATCCCATAATAAAATCCATTGTCACCACTTTCCACTTCCATTCAGGAATGGTTAAAGGTTGCAGCAACCCGATTGGGTGCCTATTCTCAGCTTTCACTTTCTGGCATTCCATACATCTAGCGATGTACTCGGCAATCTCTTTCTTCATACCTGGACAAAAGTAATGGCTCTTGATTGCTGCCACAATTTTCTGATATCCAGGGTGCCATGCATAAGGAACATTATGCATTTCATGAAAAATCATACGTTTCAAGTCCTAGGCATTTGGAACAAATATCATGTTCTTGGGCAACAATAATCCATCTATTCCCAACTTATAATCATCCACCTTTTGAAGCATCTTACCCTGTTGTGGCATTGCTACCAATTCTCTGTACTGCAGATCTGCATTTGCAGCCTCTGGAATTTTCTTTTAACATCATTTTGGTAGATGATAATGGCTGTAGAATGTAACTCATGAACCTTCCTGCTGAGTGCATCATCCACTTTATTCTCTTTCCTCTTGATATGCTTTATATCAAAGTCATATTCTCTTAGAAATTCTAACCATCTGCTTTTTCTAGCATTTAGATTTGGCTGATCAAATAAATATTTCAGACCATTGTGGTCTGTTCTTAGTTCAAACCTCTTTCCCATGAGGTAGTGTCTCCATTTCCTCAAGGCATGCACTATAGATTCCAACTCCAAATCATGAGTGGAATAGTTTCTTTCATGATCCTTCAACTTCCTTGATTCACAACATATGACAAACCCATTTTGACTGAGGACTCCACCAAGTCCTTTATTACATGCATCGATGCATACAATGAAGTCTTCTTCTGGGTCTGCGATCCTTAATATTGGAGCAGTTGTCAATAATTGTTTCAAGTGTTGGAAACGTTTCTCACAATCCGGTGTCCACTGAAACTTCACTCCCTTTCTTTGCAAAGAAGTGATTGGATGTGAAATCTTTGAGAATCCTTCAATAAATCTTTTGTAGTAACCTGCAAGACCCATGAATGATCTCACCTCTATCACATTCTTCGGTGATGACCATTCTCTAATGGCCTCTATCTTCTTAGGATCCACTACAATCCCATCCTTTGAAATGATATGGCTTAAATAATGATTTTGTTTCTGATAAAATGAGCACTTGCTCAATTTGGCATATAACTGACGTTCCCTTAATACTTGCAACACCATCCTCAAATGATGTTCATGCTCTTCCTCTGACTTGAAATATATAAGAATGCCATCCAAAAAGACAATGACAAACTTGTCCAAATACTCTCGGAAAACACCATTCATTAAGCACATGAAAACAACTGGTGCATTTGACAACCCAAATGGTACCACTATGAACTCACAATGACCATACCTTGTCCTGAAGCCGGTCTTGCTAATATCTTCTTCTTTAATTCTTACCTGATGGTATCCTGATCTGAGATCTATCTTTGAAAATATCTTTGCATCCTTCAATTGATCAAAGAGGTGATCAATCCTTGGTAGAGGATACTTGTGTTGAAAAGTCAACAAGAAACATGTGTCTAATTTACTTTTCCCTTAATTAAACTAGACAATAAATATTAATCTATTATCTCATTCATAACTGAGTGATTTGGATTTGTAACAGAATTATAAGTGTAGTTAAGTGAATTAAGCTCAGTTGCACTAGTGAGAGTTCAGTGAATTAATTATTCATTAATTCACAATCAGTGAACTCACATGCAACTGAAGATTCACCATGGTTAAATGCATGCATGTCAAATCCATTGGAGATCCAGTTGAGATAATGGGTGAAAGGGACAATTGGCTATCAGTTGTGATTTGATCACACATGCATTGGATATGCTTATGAGCATGTGCAAACTAGGCAATTTGTAACAATTGAGATCATTGTGAGAATTCGAATTGTAGAGATTGTGCAAAGGAGGCAGGCTGTCTGGACACGGAAATTGGCACATGTATTTGTTGATTTGTGTATGACAGTGTGAGACGATTGTATTTTACTGAGAGCTCTTGAATTAGAGTTTTGTATGAGATTGTTTCATGATTCATGATATACATAATATATGATAGTGGGGTTTTTAGCTTTACGCTTTCCTGGAAAAACTTATGTGTTATGTGTTCTTGATATTTTCACTTTGTGATTGTGGTTGTGATTGCGGTTTAATTTTCCGCAAGAATAATAGTAGAAGCGATTCTATATTTAATAGTGGCGTATAATTGTTAGATCAGGAGAATCGTAGGAATACATTAAGTGTATCAAAATTTCTACATGGTATCAGAGCCACGGAGGCCACGGAGTCACGGAAGTGAGGTACGAACATAATTATTCTCGCAGGTCCCGTCTCTAGCAGGGTGTGAACCCTAGCACTGAAAACTACGCTCATTTTTAGGAAAAGTAATTCTCGCACCTTAGACAAAGGCAGGGTGCGAACTTCATTAGCATTCTCACAGGCAAATACACTACCAGGGTGCAAACTTCCCTCACCCTACAGTGAAGCAAGGTGCAAATTTCCCAGGCAAGTTCACAGGCTACACAAAGGCAGGGTGCGAACTTCCCTCAGGTTGCTCTCAGGTGGGGTGCGAACCTCCCAGGGAAAGAGGAAAGTGCAGTAGTTGAGTTTTAGGTTGGATAACATTCAAATTTGCAAGATTTTCTTGGTGTGACACGTGATTCAAGATCGAAAATATCTTTCAATGGCTTGAGGTTGGAGTATGCACTCGAGGGAAGCTCGATCTACATTGCTTGGGAGGACAGGATGGAAGCATTGCTCGAATACAATGGCTTGAAGGGTTACATTGACACAGATGTTCCTAAGCCGGATGTGATAGACATTGCAAATATTGATGCATGGAAAAACAAAGTGACGAAGGCGAGGAGGATTCTATTGGAGGGAGTACGAGACCACATAGTCTCAAGTATCCATGGGAAAACCACACCACATGCAATGTGGAAGGTTTTGATGGATCTGTTCCAAAACAGTAGCGACCATAGGAAATTGGTGCTCAAAGATAAACTCAGGAAGATCAAGATGGAGAAAGGTGACACCATTCCAAAACATCTCACGAAGTTTGTCCAATGTTGGGATGAGCTTGGAAGTGTGGGAATAACAGTCACTGCTGATGATTTGGTGAGCTTGGCGCTCCTAGGGATTCCTAAGAGTTGGCACAGTTATCAAGACTCTGTCAATGGAAGGGAAAAATTTTCGGAATGGGAATGACTATGGTCAAATCTAGTGCAAGAGGAGTTCAGGCGGAACACCAGAGATGGATCTTCATCAAAGTGTGATGATGAAGAGGATTGTGCTTTGAATGCCAAGGCTAGAAAAGGGAAAGGGAAGAAATTCCAATCAAAATCCGAGTCTAAAGTCAAGAAGATGGATTTGTCCAAAGTGAAGTTTTTTCACTATCACGAACGTGGGCATCTCACTACTAACTGTCCACAGAAGAACAAGAACAAGACGGTTGTTGGAGTTGCAACTAGTGAGGCTCTTGTCTCACAATTTGAGCTTGACTTCACTTTGATCACATGCATGGATTCAAGTGCATTAGGATCGGTGTGGTATTTGGATAGTGGCACTTCCTTCCACATGACAGGAGATAAAGATTCTTTCATTGACTTGGAGGAGAAAGATCTCAGAATGCATATAGAGATGGGTGATGATGGACGATACAGTGCAACTGGTATTGGTACCATTACCTTTCAGAGGGAGTCAGGTAAACCATTTCAATTGAAAAATGTTATGCATGTTCCAGGTTTGAAGAAAAACTTGGTCTCAGTCACAATGTTGGAGGACAGAGGCTATGATGTTGTTTTTAACAGTGGAAAATCCTACCTGCGACATAAAGCAACGAGTCAAGTCAAGAAGATAGGGATTCGAGTTAAGAATATCTACATGCTAGAGGTAGATGGATGCAATGTCATGATAGGCAAGGCAGAAAAAGTGATGAGCCAGGATGAGGGTGAATTATGGCACAAGAGATTAGGCCATCTTCATCATGGAGCCTTGAAGATCATGCAGCAAATATCTACTGGACTTCCAAGGGGAACACTTGCTTAGTCAGATCAATGCAAGGGGTGCACCCTGGGGAAGTATGTAAAGTCCACCTTTCATGAAAAGGAGAACCGTGCTTCGGTGATCCTGGAGAGAATTTACACGTATGTGTGTGGACCATTCTCGGTTGCTTCAACAGAAAAACATAGGTATTATGTTATTTTTGTTGATGAGTTTTCTCATAAATGCTGGATATTCTTCATGCAGAAGAAGGATCAAACATTCTCAAAGTTCTGTGAGTTTAAAGCATTGGTGGAGAAAGAGTCGGGGAAGCAAGTGAAGGCTCTGAGGAGAAATAATGGTGGAGAATACATCTCTAATGAATTCAAAGACTTTTGTAGTAGAGAAGGAATTCAAAGAGAATTCATAGCACCTCATAGCCCACAACAAAATGGGGTCACAGAGAGAAAGAACATAACAATTGTGGGTGCAGCACGAGCGATGTTGCATGATCATGGCCTACCAATTCATTTGTGGGCAGAAGCATGCAATACTGCAATTTATGTGTAGAACTGTTGTCCGCATAGAGTACTTGGCATGAGTACACCTGAAGAAGATTTTACTGGTAATAAACTTGATGTTTCTCATTTTAAAATTTTTGGCTCATCTATTTATGTGCATGTGACCAAGGATGCCAGGAAGAAGCTGGAACCGACTGCTGAAGTTGGGATATTTGTGGGGTACACAGAAACACCCCATAATTATCGTGTGTATTTTCCAAATAGTAAGATGACTGTTATGCGATGGGATATAAAATTCGATGAGGGGAAAGCCATGCGGTTGTCGCTTGAGAGGGAGCTAGACTTACATGTAGAAGAGGAACTGCTGGTTCCCAAGGATGAGTCTCAAGATGTGGATCAGCCACATGAAGAGGTTCATGGAGTGGAGGAAACCACTCAAGCAGAGCCATCCATCAGAAATGGTAGAAAGCGCACCATGAAAGCTGACAGGTTGAGACTAGATGCTCAATAGAATGTAGGAGCCCCTACTTCACAGCGCAGACAGATATAGTCTCCTAATCGATTTGCTGGATACATGGCTCTCATGAGAAAATGTATTGTGACTGAACCATCTTCCTTTCAGGAAGCAGTGCAGGACCCCACTTGGGTTGATTCTATGGTAGAGGAGTATGACTCCATTGTCAAAAACAGTGTATGGGAAATTGTCCCAAGACCGATTGATAAGTCAGTGGTAGGATCGAGATGGATCTACAAGGTAAATCAAGATGCTGATGGGAGTGTGGAGAAATACAAGGCTAGGTTTGTGGCCCTGGGCTTCTCACAGAATGAGGGGATAGATTATGGTGAGACCTTTGCACCTGTCACAAGGTAGTCTTCCATAAGATCCATCCTTGCACTCTTAG
>JASDQU010108011.1:87959-101122 GCA_032191745.1 Picea mariana
ATCTTCCTTTCAGGAAGCAGTGCAGGACCCCACTTGGGTTGATTCTATGGTAGAGGAGTATGACTCCATTGTCAAAAACAGTGTATGGGAAATTGTCCCAAGACCGATTGATAAGTCAGTGGTAGGATCGAGATGGATCTACAAGGTAAAGCAAGCTGCTGATGGGAGTGTGGAGAAATACAAGGCTAGGTTTGTGGCCCTGGGCTTCTCACAGAATGAGGGGATAGATTATGGTGAGACCTTTGCACCTGTCACAAGGTAGTCTTCCATAAGATCCATCCTTGCACTCTTAGCACAGATGGGCTGGCGCATTCATCAGATGGATGTAAAAATTGTGTTCCTCAACGGGATCATTGAGGAAGAAGTGTACATTGAACAACCAAAAGGTTTTGAGACCTTTGGCAGAGAGTTGCATGTGTGCAGACTCAAGAGAGCATTGTATGGGCTGAAGCAAGCACCTCGTTCTTGGTACACTTGGATAGACAACTATTTCACCGGATTAGGCTTCACCAAAAGTGAAGTGGATGCAAACCTATACCAAATTGTGGTGGAGGGTAAGATTTTAATCATTGTGCTTTATGTTGATGATTTAATACTTACCGGTGATGAGCAACTGATACACTCATGCAAGGAGGACCTTGCAAAGGAGTTTGAGATGAAGGATTTGGGCCTTCTTCATTATTTCCTTGGATTGGAAATATGGTAGCGAGATGGTGAACTTTTTGTGTCTCAAGGAAAGTATGCAAGAGAGATATTGGGTAAGTTTCACATGGAGGGCTGCAAACCCATGGATACTCCTCTTCCAGGAAACTGGAGAAAAGAGGATGCCACTTCTGGAGAAGTAGTGGATGCTACTTCTAGAGAAGTAGTGGATGCTACTGTCTATCGACAGTTGGTAGGTTCACTAATGTATTTAGTGAACACAAGACCAAACATTTTCTATGCGGTTAACCAGCTAAGTCAAGCAATGGTTAAGCCTACCAAACTCTTTTGGAAGGCGGGAAAACATGTCCTGAGATATCTGAAGGGCACATCTGAGTATGGATTATGGTACATATAGACGGATGAGGTGAAGTTACATGGCTTCACAGATGCAGATTGGGCAGGCAGCCCAATGGATAGAAAGAGCACATCAGGGGGGATCTTTAGTATCAGATCTACAGTTGTTTCTTGGTACAACAGGAAACAAAGATCTGTGGCACTTAGTTCAGCAGAAGTGGAATACATGGAAGCAAGTCAAGCTGCATGTGAGGCTATCTGGATGAGAAAGATCTTGGTTGGTTTGTTTGGTTCTCATTTAGATCCGACAATGATTTATTGTGATAATCAGAGTTGCATTAAACTCTCAATTAATCCTGTGTTTCATGATAGATCTAAGCATATAGATATCCGGTATCATCATATCAGAGATTGTGTGCAGCAGAAGATCATGTTGCTTCAATACATTCCTACAGAAGATCAGGATGCAGACATTCTGATGAAGGCGCTCACCAGGAGCAAATTCAAATATCATAGAGACAGGATTAGGGTGAAGGATAATCCCTTTCTTGTTGAGAGGGAGTGTTGAAAAGTCAACAAGAAACATGTGTCTAATTTACTTTTCCCTTAATTAAATTAGACAATAAATATTAATCTATTATCTCATTCATAAATGAGTGATTTGGATTTGTAACAGAATTATAAGTGTAGTTAAGTGAGTTAAGCTCATTTGCACTAGTGAGAGTTTAGTGAATTAATTATTCATTAATTCACAATAAGTGAACTCACATGCAACTGAAGATTCACCATGGTTAACTGCATGCATGTCAAATCCATTGGAGATCCAGTTGAGATAATAGGTGAAAGGGACAGTTGGCTATCAGTTGTGATTTGATCACACATACATTGGATATGCTTATGAGCATGTGCAAACTAGACAATTTGTAACAATTGAGATCATTGTGAGAATTCGAATTGCAAATATTGTGCAAAGGAGGTAGGTTGTCTGGACATGGAAATTGGCACATGTATTTGTTGATTTGTGTATGACAGTGTGAGATTATTGTATTGTACTGAGAGCTCTTGGATTAGAGTTTTGTATGAGATTGTTTCATGATTCATGATATACATAATATATGATAGTGGGGTTTTTAGCTTTACGCTTTCCCGGAAAAACTTATGTGTTATGTCTTCTTGATATTTTCACTTTGTGATTGTGGTTGTGATCATGGTTTAATTTTTCACAAGAATAATAGTAGAAGCGATTCTATATTTAATAGTGGCGTATAATTGTTAGATCAAGAGAATCGCATGAATACATTAAGTGTATCGAAATTTCTACAACTTGTTCTTAACAGTCACTTTATTCAACTGTCTCAAGTCAATGCACGACCTTAGTGTTCCATCTTTCTTTCTCATAAACAAGATTGGGGCACCCCAAGGTGACACGCTTGGGTGTATATACCCCTTCTTCAGAAGTTCTTCAAGATGCATTTGCAACTCCTTCAATTCTGGTGTACTCATTCTGTAAGGAGTCTTTGATACTGGCACTGCTCGAGGCATCAAATTTATAGAGAAATCAATATCTCTCCTTGGGGGTAGTTCGGGTACCTCCTTGAACACATCCTCAAAATATTTTAGGACTGCATAATCTTCCAAATATGGCACCTTATCTTTAGGTGTCTCTGCCAAATGAGCCACAAATATTTGACATCCTTTTCTGTAACATTTCTTCAACTGTAATGATGAAATTTCTCTAATGGTTACTGCCCTGGGAATTCCCCGTACCTTCCTTAGTTCCCTTCCTCATCCAGGCAAGTAAATGCTTTTTTGTGACAATCTAAGAGAGTGTGATGTTGGTCCAACCAATCCATCCCAATTAGACAGTCATAGGAACCTAAAGGCAAGATGTTTAAATCTGCCTTGGTGTTTAGTCCATTCATGTCTATGAGGCATGACTTAACCATCTCATTAACTTTTCTTCTGGCTCCTGTAGCTAGTTGCACCAACCAGGATTTTCCATGCTTGTTTCTTAGCAATTGCAAACTTTCCACCATCTTAGGGTCTATATAACTATGACTAGCTCTTGAATCAATTAAAATAGCAAGGGTTTGGTTGTTGATCATACCTTCCACTTCAATCATGTGGGATTGATGCTCTTCTTTCTTGTTGTCCAGGGATGCATAAATCCTTGGCACATATCTACCCATGTCCTCTACTATCTCAGCTCTTTGTAGATTGTGAACAACCCTACCTTTTTCACCTCTGTGAGGACAATCTCTGAACCTATGGTCCCCTTTACAACCCCAACATTGCATAGGCGCATATCTTGGCGCTTGACTCCCTGTGTCAATCGCTCTGGGTTCTTTATGCGTTTTCTTCCCTTGTGGATTATTTATGAAGAATGGTGTCTTAGCTCCCTTCTTCCTCTGATCCATCTTGAATTTCTTATTGTCTTCCCAAGCCTTTTGGAAAGCTGGCCTTGCTTTCTGCTGATCATATAGACATTTAGCTCCCCTTATGGTCTCTTCTAATGTCTTGGGATCATCATACTGTATTTTTTCACTGATGAACGATGGTAATCCACTTAAATACCTTTCAATATTGATTGTCTCATCCTTGATGAAAGAGACATACTTCAACAGTTCCAGAAACCTTCTCTCATATTCATCTATGGTCGTACTTCCAAGCTTAAGTTCAAAGAAATATTTCATTTTCTTGTCATAGTATCTCTTAGTTAAGTACTTCTTCTCAAAATACTTCTTGAATTCCCTCCAAGTAACACTTTTCTCTACAATGTGTTGCACCTACACAAGTTGATCCCACCACATGGAGGCCTTTCCTTTGAGTTGATAGATAGTGATTCTACCTTCTACACGAGAAGAATAATTATGCAATTGAAAATACTTCCTCATGCCTAGCAACCATGTTTTTGTATCTTCATCCTTCTTGTGCTCACCATCAAATGTAGGAGGTTTGATTTTGTTCATTTATCCTCACAACTCATCCACCCCAGATCTCTTATATCTTTTGACAGGAGATAGACTCGAGTTGTTACCTTCTCTCTTATTGGAATGCCTTTGGGAATGATGGTGATGTCTACTAGAACTTTTTGCTTTTCCTTTATCCTCTGAAGGTTTGTGACTCCCAGATTTACTTGAGTCACTCTCCTTAATCAATTTATTTTCTATTCTGTTCAAACCCTCCAATAACTTCATGTTGAAGTCATCCTACTGCTCTTTGGATTTCATAAGCCTTTCATTATCAACTTTATGTCTTTGGACATCCTTCTGCAAATTCTTAATGGTCTCAGCCATATTCATATCTTCATTCCTTTCTTCTCCATGTCCGTTGGAGTTCGTTCCTTCCATGCCCAAATGGACATCCACCTCTCTACTCTCATTTTGTTGACTATAATTACCTTGTGCACGAGTTGTTGTTAATTCTGCAAAATGTGTAGCCATTGAAACTTATCAGGCTAAATTTCAACAATTCATGAGAATATGCACCTTTTTGATCCTATATACACATCAGAATTATCTCTCCCTATTTCCTGGTGTTATCACCATGACAATTCTAGATAAGACCCAAGTCTTGAAAACAGACGTGCAGTGCCTTCATAGATACACTTGTGAAAGAAGGTGGTTTTCCAAAACCACTTTCGCCAAGACACGGTATCATGTGTCTCAACATGTCAAATCCACCACTCGTGGAGCGGGCGACAGCTAGTCAGATCACCTTGCTTCACTCGTTCAGTACTTTGCAGCCATGTGATGTCAGCTAAATGTTGCCATGTAACAAAATCAAAATCTAATCATTCAAAATGGATTAGCCAAGAATGGCAACCCAACGCTCTTATACATAATTCGTCTGTGCTTCATAAATGGAGTTCTATAATTACCACTCCCCAAGTATGAAGATATTTGCGTATCCATAACCTAAGTAATCTCCAAACTTCTCGGCTTCCTGCTCTCTGTAAAAACAAATTTCGGTATCCACAACCTAAGATACATGGACAAGGCTAAATCGAGTAAGACTAGTTATTCGAGCAACATGCTAGACTTTCCTGCGAGTAAGGAGGAAAGGGTCCTTGCGCACATTCTAGCAACTAAGTTCCACATAGAGTCATATATAAACTCGCGATTGGAAGCCAGGTTGAATCCCACTATAAAGGATTTAGTCATCAACAAGCGAGCCGCTAAGAAGAAAAGGAGAAAGCGATAGAAGAAGGAGGAATCTACAGCTGAAGCAGACGAAAGTGTTGGAGAGAATCAACCGGTCTGGTTAGACTCTTCTTTAAAGGTGGAGATCACTAAGCTGAAGTAAGTATTCAACTAAAATAAGCATGTCTTAATGAATTTTGAACAGTCGGTAGCGAAGGTAAAGAGTAACAGAGATGATAGGCCCGTTCTTAAACGACTCTTTTTCAACAAGCTAACAGTTGCCATCCCCCTTTTGTAATTTTGTGATTATTACGATTATATAAATACATAAATGGATTTTAGAATGTTTTATTACAATTTCTATCTGGTGATGTTATGAACCTTGTTCTCTTTTATAACACGTTTTTTCTTGTAATCTTATATTTTATTTTCATCTATCTAAATCAGAGGAAATTAAAGCTCATAATTCTTTTTAATTAATGCATCGATGCGGTTGTGTTTTTTTTTTCTTTTTATTATTACGCAATTTAAACTCAGACTCATCGCCTTCCAAGTGACTTCTCGCACACTAAAATTTGACCTATTCATTTATATTGAATGTGCATAGCAATATCACAAGCTAAAATGCTTTTCCGTGCACCTAATTCTACTGTGCATTTTGTCTTCGTTGCATTGATTACTTACGCACACTACTCTTGCGTTGTGCACCAATATCCACTGCGCACAATTTTGATACCATGCACCGATATTCCACATGCATTTCATCCTATGCATACACCATGTCAAGTTCAATATATTCCATCGCGCCCAATTATCTGTGCACACTACTAAACACATGTTGCGACACAACTTATACTCATACTTATGCACGTACCAACCAAACTCCTCTGCATTAAGCAATACTTGCGCACCCCATGTGAACCTTACTATGTGTGTGCTCACCGTGCAAGGCTAATTCAGTGCATGCATCTACACATAATAATATTCCGCGTGGTGCCACAATTTACCGTGCACACTATCACGCCAACGTTTTCCCGCGCGGTGCCAAAATTTACCACGCATGCCAGTACGCCAAAATTTGGCATGGACACTCCATGACTCCAATTATGGTCACTTCAAAGTTACGTTTCTGTGAATATTCACTTCAACTGAACCCCTCTGGCCCATCCAATCTCAGTGTTGAACTGAAGCCCTGATACCAATTTGTAATGTTCCCCCGGCCAGCCACAGGCCAGGGTGCACCACTCCAGAGAAACCACTCATTTTATGACACTAGTCGATAACATTCCCATCCTTAACAAGACTGGACATGCTACTCTAGGGAATGCTTTCATTTCCGTACTATGGAAGATACAATAACATACCCAGTAGTCAACTGAGCTATGCCACCTATATTTACTCTTTAAACTGCATGTAGCTAAAACATATACATACAACATTCTTGCAGAAGCTTTAAGCATAAACAAAAATTTACTTTCTGTAACATATGACTTTTATATTGAAATAACAATAACTACAGGTATGCAACACTTACAAGAAATTACCCATAAACACACAAGCAATTATAATCACATATATGATAAATCGTAACATAGGAATGTAAATAGCAAAGAAACATATCATTTTATCATACAATTGGTAATTTATCATACAATTGGTACTTATCTTAGAAAGACTGTCACCAACTGTGTACAGACTGTCCACAAACCTCCCAGCCATAGACTACATTGTTCATCACTCTGAACAGTGAGTCACCCCCGTGCTGGGAGTGAACTCCACCCAAGGTAAAGGGTTCCTATCCAGACTAAGGCTCAAGGACAACAGGAAAGAATCCGTCTCAGGTGCTCACTCAACTAACAACCTATAGCTTCTCATTCCCCACAGGCTTGTCCCACCCAAGGAAATGTGCCCCTTCTCTACTCAATAGTCCCTGGGTTGCCCCACTTCCCTTCCAGGGCTTCAGCAATAGGCTGGACCGGAAGTCTTAGAGCACTGTAGCTACAGTTTAGAACCCTCAGAATCAATCCCCAACAATTCTCTCACTCAGAGAATTGCTTACAGGCCTGATAACCTGCTTCTTCAATCCTTCTCCAAGCTAACCAGGTACACCAACCAAAACAGGCTATGGGAACAGACTCTAGAATGGTGAAATGGCTGTCTCAAGGATAACAGAATGTGTGAGTGAAAATGGTCATCGATTTATTGACTGGATAACTGAGTGAGTAAAGGAATCACTGTGAAATCTTTGTGAAAAGTGATGGTGAGAATGATGGTCAGGCTCTGGTCCGGAATCCCCCAAACGATCTAAGTCCCCCCACGATATGAATGCATGCCCCAACTTGACACTTGTCATATCGGAAGTTACTTTGGTCCACTTGTCCCCAACTTTAGAACTTAGGATAAAATAATTATCCATACTTTACGCTTTAGGAAATATTAATATAATATTCCCTTGACTTTTGGCCCTCCCTTCCCATAACTGGTGAAGTTCAGTTCCCCATCTCTTTTATCATGGTCGTTCTGCACGCAATGATGTATTTTATATTAATCGCGAGTCATGTACAATGTAGGCACATTGTCCCTTGACATCTAGGTGTTCCGGCTGGATACCAAAACATAAGCATCCCTACTTATAATAACTGGCTCACCAGCCTATAACACATATCATATACACGAGTCTCATTGTCCTCCATTCTGCGTGCACCTTGGTTATTGCGCACAGTATCATGGAATGTGCATATGACATCATTTTACTGCACAGTTTAAGTGTGCACTATGCCACATGATGTGCATTACCAAATGAGGTCAAAACAACTCACCAGCTTAAGTATATTTATATTACATTTACAATTGGGTTCGGTTGAGGGATATTACAGCACATGTTATGACACAAAACCCAAAACCAAATTTTGAAAAATAAGCCACTAACCACTAAGGAATAAGAAATCTATGCTTGCTGTCCTAAAAACGCAGCATAAAGTAATGTTATAACAACAACGAATAAATTGTAACAAGTGCGAGAAAACACCATCAAAATTTGCAATAAATGATATTGACTGAAAACCAACAACTAGAAGATAATGATTAATCTTTAAACATTAGTTTTGACGGTTAGATTGGTTGTTACACAAGTGTTATCAACAATAAGTAAATTGAAAAAACAACAATATTTAACCATAGAAATTAGCAAATGAATAGCTCAAAATGAAGCTCTTGAAAAGCACTTTCAGGTCCAATACTTAAACAAGCTCTTCCATGGTTAACTTGTGAGATAAATGAAAGATAGAAGTAAAAGTAGAAGCCCTAATGGTTGTAGCTAACATTTTATAACATCAACAAGTTAATATCAAAGTTCATCAACCATTCAATTACCAATCACTTGCTTTTATCATAAAGTAATAGAGTAAGAGAGAGTGAGATTGCTATGAAAATTTATCAATGAATACTAGTGCCTTTAATGGGTTATGGAGTCACTTGCTTGAAGAGAGAGTTAAAAAAATATAAGTGGAGAGGAATTAGGGATAAATCCTTATAGCACTGAAAATGTCTCCTTCTTCTAAATCGATTATCTCACTAATCAAGGATAAACTAGGGTTTAAGGTTTCTAGGGGTGTAAACCCTCTTACTCCCTAGAACATAAACCCTAGCCAAAATTTTCTTCAAGGGTGTAGAAACTCCTAGTTCTTGAAACAAACCTTGAGTTCTCTTAGCTAGGTGAATATGTATTGTGATTTATGGAGGATGTAAACACACTTACTTTCATAGGGTTTTCTTTCAACAAAATAAAGAAAATTACCATATGATTGCAAAAAAAAAAGTTTTTAGACAAGAAATTGATGAACAAAAACCTTACCCAACCAAGAAATATCCCACAAGACTTCGCCACAATGCTCCAATAAGATAGAGCAGTAGTAGATATCATCATCAAGAAAGTAACATCTCATTTTCACAATAAAAGAGACATAGTGAATCCTCCAAGAGGGCCAAAATTGCAGTCCAAAGAGTAATTTTATGATTGATGAGTTATGTTCAGCTGAAAATGAATTGCCTCTATTTATAGAGGAAAACCCAAGTCATGATTTGTCCAAATCACAATTAATCCTTAATTTCAGGTCAAAACCAAAATTATTATGACTAACTAACCAAACGATTTGTTCTTTTTTACCACACTGGCTACAAAATAGAAAAATAAAGGCATGAATTCCCATAAAACACTTCTCCAAGGTTGCACGTGTGAAGATAATCCTCCCAAGGCTAGGATGTTATGCTTCTAAGGTGCCACATGATCCCCAAATCAAGAATAAGTGTGGGTTCTCAAGCTCACAACACCACCAAGTGCACCAGATACCAATGGCCTCCTAAATGTGTGACATCATGATGCAAGAGAGGGAGATTTTGGCATAAGAGGGTGACATCATTTTCTTTTCATGGTTCTAAAAATTTCTCATGTGCTAGGGACATAATCCAAGGTGCAACACTCATCATCCAAGGCCTCCAATGTGTGGGGCACAACATCCATTCAATGGGATTTCAAGCACCTATGAAGGTCCAAGTGGCTTAGTCCCTTCATGAATGACTTTCAATGGGCCAGGTCCTGCATAAACAAGAAAATATGTCTTCCAAGGGTCCACAAGTCATATGAATCATGCCAAGTAAACCACATTTAATAAAATAACCACCCAAACAAGTGCATTAAGTCCCCCTTTTCAAATCAAACAAATTCTCAAATACCTTATAAACTTTTCCAAATTTAGGTATGGGAGGGGTGTCATGGTGCCCTATTGGGTAGGCCAATCCCCAAGTCAAGGAATGTTTCCCAATAAGAACCTCTCTAGGCCATGTAGTGAGTATGAAGTGGATTGGGGGAATTATTCTTGGGTGTGGGGTTCTTGACATATCAAGGGCTCATATTGTCTCATTTATGGGTGCCTTTGTGGAGGGTGCACTGCATCCCTTCGTTTGCAATTCAACATTTTTCCAAGCCCTTTATTTTCCTTTCCTTTTGTTTTTTATGATCTGAACATTAAGTGATATGTGTAATGGAAAGAAAAATAGCATTGAAATGCCACATGAAGTTATAACACATTGAGTGCTATGTGCACTGGAAATTAAACAACATTGCAATGCATTCCCCCATCAAGCGAGAATTTTATTTATTTATTTTTATTTTAAAAATCCTTTATTTTTATAGAGAAGTGAGTCATGGCTCTCAGGAATTTTATGGTGAGAATTTATAAGGTTGAATTATGGATTTTGATTTTTATAGTTCCAACTACAATAGCTCAGGCCTTTATCCCCTTCTTTTCATGAAATGAGGTACAAGCCCTTCTTGGGGTCAGTGACCCCAAAAACCAAAAATATGAGGAAACAAAGGGGAATAAGTGTAGAAGGTGGTAAGTATGAGTGGGAATGGTATGATTACCCTTCAAGAAGACCCCCAGTAGCATCCCTTTTCCTAAGGGTGACCAACTTGGTAGGATGTAATGTCAACCTCTAGTGAGGTGAAATAAGTCAAAAGATATAATTTCCAAGAAAATGTTCCATAATCAAGAAAGGACTCTTTGCAACATGCTCCAGTGATTCAAATATTAAGATGACACTTACCATGAGACTAGAATTGTTACCTCATGAAGCAAGACCTCCTATCTGTGGACCAAGCTGGTGTGGTGGATGATGCTATGTTGCTGACGAGGAGTGGTGATGCACAGTGGAGAAGAGGGGCTCTATATACTCAATGTGGTCTCCATCGGTCATATGGATCTCAAAACTCCATGTTTGCTACATGCGGTCCTTGAGACATCATCTCCTTAGTTACCCCTAAGCCGGGTAGTAATAGTACTAGAGGGAATTTCTGTTCGTATGCTTTATATTAGACTCACATATACTAGTTGTTAGGTGTATTGTTTCCATGCTCCAGCTAAGTGCATCCGCCACTCAGTTTTATTTTCTTTTAATATGCGAGATCTCAAAATCAAATTTACTAATGAGGGCCATCTACCTAGCATATCTAGAATTTAAAAGAGGATGATAAAAAATATACCTCATCGCACTGTGATTTGTCATTAATACAAATATTCTTCCAAGAAATTAGTGCCTCCATATATTCAGGGCATGCACAATACCTGCAAGATGGAGATCATGAGTAATGTAGTATTTCTCACGCTCATTTAATTTACCAGATTCATAACTGATTACATGCCCTTCTTGCATGAGGACTTCACTGATTCCCTCCTTGCAAGCATCTATACAAACCAATAAATCCTTATATGTTTCTGCAATCCTTAATATGGGTGCATTGGTTAGAAGATGCTTCAACTGATTTAATATTACTTCGTAGTCTGTTGACCACACAAATTTCATTCCCTTTCTTTGCAATGAGGTGATTGGATGACTGATCTTTGAAAATCCTTGGATACAACTTATGTAATATCCAAACAATCCCATAAATGATCTCATTTCTGATACATTCCTAGAGGCAAGACAATTCATGATTTCTTTGATATTCTTAGGGTCTACTGCAACTCCTTCCTCCAAGATCACATGACCCAAGTATTATATCTATCTCTGAAAGAAGTCACACTTGATAGAATTATCATATAGCTAGTGTTCTCTTAATACTTGCAACACTAGCCTGATGTGTTCCTCATGCTCTTCCTTGGTCTTAGAATAAATCAATATGTCATCAATAAAAACTTAGAATAACTTTTCCAAGTGCTTACTAATAATTCCATTCATGAGGCACATATGTAAATCCTAACCTTGTACAATATCTACTGCAAACAGATAGTCAGAAAAGAACAGAAAAGATACAATGGCAAATAGAAACATTACACAAAGATTTTTCCCTTGGAAACCCAAACTCGGAAAACCAACATATTCCATATTCATTCATAGTGTTACATTGTTTACAATACAATATACATATACAAGCCAACGGCATCAAAAAACCTAACTGAATGACCTGGATTAGTCCAAAAACCTAATTCCTTAACCAGAAATAGAAAACAATCGGCCAAAACCATGTGCCGAAAAACCACCTAAATACATGACACGTTTCCTGAGGTAGGTGTCACGTTTCTCGAGGCAGAAAAAATATACTCGTGCAAAGAATATAACAAATACCCAACATTCTCACACTTGTTGTTTTCTTTGCATACAGGGGGTTATAGGGTTACATAGTCAAAAATCCAAGGCAACAATGCCCATGGATCCTCTACACCAAGAGAACTTCTTAGTGTTCACAGATTTTGTTAATGAGTCTGCAACATTCTTCAAAGTTTCCACCTTCATCAGTGATACTTTATTTTCTTCAATCATGTCTCTCACAAAGTGATATTGAACATCAATATGCTTTGTCTTTGAATGATAAGCAGGGTTCTTCGCTAGAAAAATTTCACTCTGACTGTCACACTCTATCCTTACAGCTTGTTGTACCAACCCAATACCTGAACACAATATTTGTAACCATACTGCTTCCTTACTTGCATGAGTGGCTACCATGTATTTAGATTCTGTAGTTGAAAGTGCCACTATAGCCTGTATTTTTCTCATCCAACTTATTTCTCCTCCAAATAGGTTAAACACATACCCGCTTGTAGATCTCCTACAATCCAAATCTCCAGCCCAGTCTGCATCCACAAAGCCATGTATATCAACCACTCTGTCCATTCCCGGTCTTCCTTTGTAGCACAATCCATAGCTAGAAGTGCCACACAAATACCTGAAAACCCTTTTTACTTCTGTCCAATGCTCCTTCCCTGGTTTTGACATATACCTGCTCAAAACTCCCACTACATGTGCAATGTACGATCTAGTACAGACCATTGCATACATCAAACTGCCAACTACACTCGCATATGGAACATGAGACATGTCCTCCTCTTCTTCATGTGTCTTGGGACACTGATCCATAGATAACTTTACACCAACAGGAATAGGAACCTTGACCGGTTTACATTCCTGCATATTAAACCTCTGCAATATTGTCTCGACATATTTTCTCTGATTTAACCAGAGTTTCCT
>JASDQU010108011.1:103334-124294 GCA_032191745.1 Picea mariana
CATACTAGCTTCTTCTTTCCTTTCATAGCATAACCTTCTGGTTGCTTCATAAATATTTATTCTTCCAGATCCCCATGTAGGAATGTTGTCTTCACATCCATCTGTTCTACTTCAAAATAAAATGCAACAACAATAGATAACCAAAATCTTATAGAGGTTAGCTTGGCAATAGGAGAAAAAATCTCACCAAACTCAATTCCCTTAACCTGGGATTAACCCTTTGCTACTAATCGAGCTTTGTATTTTTCCACTTTTCCTTCTGCATTTAGCTTCTTTTTAAATACCCATTTGCTTCCAATGGGATTTCTTCTAGTTGGCAACTCCACTAGATCCCAAGCCTCATTCTTATCCAAAGATGCCATTTCTTATTCCATGGACCTTTTCCATAGATTTCCATCCTCTGAATCCACTGCCTCCCTAACAGTTCTAGGATCATCATCAGTATTATACAAAGAAAAATTTGAATGAAAATCAGATGGACTATACCTTTCCGGTAGCCTTCTTTCTCGATCCGATCTCCTCAATACTGGAGTATGAGGATCTTCTTCTTTTGATTCATTTTCTTATGTAGAGTTTGATTCATCATCCTTTAAATCAAACTCTATATTCTCTGGTTCTTCCTTACTTGGTAGGAATTCCTTTTTAACAACATCCTTCATTTCTCTAAATACCACATCTTGGCTATACACTACCTTCTTAGTTTCTGGGTTCCAAAGCTTATAACCTTTGAGACCATCTTTATATCCAATAAAGATACATTTTTTAGGCTTCTTATCCAGCTTACTCCTGTTTTCATTTGGAACATGAACATATGCATCGCATCCAAATACCTTAAGATGTGTGAGAGAAGGTTCTTTACCAGTCCATACCTCTTGTGGATTCTTGTCATCCAACGCTAATGAGGGTGATCTGTTGACCAGATAACATACAGTACCCACTGCCTCTGCCCAGAATTATTTCCCTAACCCAACACCACTGAGCATGCACCTTTCTTTTTCCATCAGCGTCCTATTCATCCTTTCTGCAACTCCATTCTGCTGAGGTGTATATGGAGTATCCTTCTGCCTTGCTATATCGCACTTCTTATAGAATTCTTCAAATTCATTTCCGCAGAACTCTCCGCCATTATCTGTCCTCAACACCTTAATTATTTTCTCTGTTTGATTCTCAACAAGAGCCTTAAACTCTTTAAACATGTCAAAGACTTCAAATTTCTTCTTGAGGAAATATATCCAAGTTTTCCTAGAGAATTCATCTATAAATGAGACATAGTACATAGATTTTCCCAATGATGGGATCGACACAGGTCCAAAAACATCACTGTGAACTAGTTGTACAATTCCTTCTGTCCTCGTTGCACTAGAGGGGAATCATACCCGATTCTGCTTCCCATATAGACAATGTTCACATAAATCAAAATTCAGAGAGCAGTTAGACATACCTTCAACCATACCTTTACCGTGTAGTAGTCTTTGATGCCACAACATAACCTTTTCTCTAGATATTGTAGGAGTTCTTTCTTCTTCAACTCCAATATCAGGAACAATGGAGCTATTACACCCATCACTAATAGTGCTTCCTAGTAGCTTATACATAGTTCCAAACTAAACTCCCTTCATCAATACCATTGCTCCTTGAACCATCCTACAAGTTACCTTTTCAAAAATTGTTTTTACCCCTGCATCTTCCATTTTGCTTACAAAAATAAAATTTATGGCCATACCTGAGATGTGCAGAACACCAGGAAGTGTTCTAATCCTTCCATCTATGAGCCTCAACTTGACCCTTCCTCTTCCTGTGATTCTGGTTGTTGAATCATTACCTAAGAAAACATTACCTCCATCATACTTTTCATATTCGCAGAACCACTCCCTGTGGGGAGTCATATGAAAGGATGCACGAGAGTCAATCAACCATGCCTCATGATCTGCATGTGTGCTTGAAAAGGCCAAGTACAAATCCCCTCCTTCTTCCTTAGAGGTCTTTTCTTCTGTAAAAGAATATTCTTCAGATCCCTTCTTTTTCTCAACTTTGGATCTACACTACTGTAACAAGGCTTATCACAGTCCTGAGCCAAACCCTTGACCACAAAGGCGTCCCCGTGAAGCCAATAAATCTATGATACCAGATGTAAATCCTAACCTTGTACAATATCTACTACAAACAGATATTCAAAAAAGAATAGAAAAGATACAATGGCAAATACAAACCTTACACAGAGATTTTTCCCTTGCAAACCCAAATCGGGAAAACCATCATATTCTATATTCATTCATAGTGTTACATTGTTTAAAATACAATATAAATATAGGAGCCAACGACATCCAAAACCCTAACCCAATGACCTGGATTAGTCCAAAACCCTATTTCTTTAACCGGAAATAGAAAACCATCGGCAAAAACCATGTGCCGAACAACCACCTAAATACATGACACGTTTCCCGAGCCAAATTTTTTTTTTCACTCATGCAAATAATATAACACATACCTAACAACATAAACATGGATGGTGCATTGGTAATCCCAAAGGGAACCACTACAAACTCGCAGTACCCATACCTCGTCCAAATTTTTTTTTATAAATGTCCTCATCCTTGACTCTAACATGATGATATCTAGACCTGAAGTCTATTTTGGAGAATACTGTGGCCCCTCTCAACTGATCAAATAGGTAATGAATATTGGGTAGCGGATACCTTTTCTTGATGGTCATCTTGTTCAACTACCTATAATCAATACATAATATGAGGGTACCATATTTCTTCTTGACAAATAGTATTGGTGCTCCCCATATGGACACAGTTGGTCTGATATATCCCTTTTTTAACATCTCCTTTAGTTGTATTTTCAGATCCACCAACTTTGGTGTGCTCATCCTATAGGGTACTTTAGAGACATTCCTTATCTTGGCATTGGATCTATAGAAAATTCAATATTTGTTTTGGGAGGTAGTCTTGGTATTTATTTCATAAAAAAATCTCTGTACTCATATAGAACTGGGTGATTTTCAATTTTCATCTTGTTATTTTCTGCTGAATTTAGCACACATATAGCATACAAGGGACATCCCTTTCTAGCACACTTATTGAGATGTAATTTTGATATTTTTCTTACTGATACAAGTTTTTGGATGCCCTATAAGACTCTCTTGTTTCCCTTATTATTCTCACATTCCATGTTCTTGTTAAAGAAATCATTTAACGTTATGGCATGCCATCTACTCCATATTTATCAACATATTATAGGACCCCAAGGGTAGTATATTCAAGGATGATTGGGTGTGCATTCCATCCATTTCAAATTGGCATGCTTCTATTCCTTCAATCACCTTTATCTTGGCTCCTATAGCTAGTTGGACTAACCATGACCTTGGATACCTTCTGTTAGTGTCGGAAGTCACTCCTGGATTGCTTGCAGGAGCAGAGCTCGACACCCATCAGTTTAATGTCACAATTTGTTTATAAAGAGGTGATCAAATGGAGATAAAGGATCGAGGAGATATCACCCTAACTCAGGAACTGGATCTGGTACGTAAGGAACAAAGGAGGTCTGGAATCCTAACTTCAGCCAGTGGGTTGATTAAAAGATGAGCAGGTGGAAGACTTAGTAAGAAGGGTGGACAAACAACTTTAGGCAATAGGCTTTCGGCAGTTTGTAGAAGAAAGAATATAAATGCAAGATCCGCTTGGTTCAGGGTCTCAAGAAACTGAAAGGGGATTTGACTGGATCATCCAATTCCAAGTCACTCAGCGCTGTGAAAAATCACAATAATTGATTAGAGACAGCGCAACTATTACAGTGATCCATTACAACATCATCCTATAATAGCTACAACTCGACTGGATCCTCCAATTTCGAGCTTCTCTAACACAGTGTAAACAAAGACATGAAAGAAACTGGAGTCCAATCGTGCACCACATGTCCCTCAAAGATCTAACGGCTCTTACTTCTCCTGGCGATGCCATGGGCCTGGGCCCGAGATTCTCTCGGCACTTTGCATCTCACGGATCCTAAAACCAATACTTCGGGACTTCTTGCGGTGAGATCCCGAGGCTTCGTGCCACCTGTATTCCACTCGCTGACTCTGCTATGGCCCCCACTGCCTCCAGCTGTCGGGATATCACTTCTCGCAATCTCACGATCCTCGCACTCAAATTCTCGAGCCTTTTCTTGCGAGGCCCCGATACGCGATCCCACGTGCGGATCCAACGGTTCTCCTCAATCTAGATCCAATGGCTATTCACCTTCTCGCTTCTCGCGTCCTCGCGACTTGAGTATCCAATACTTGGGCCTTTACCCTTCGAACTCCCGAGTTCGCGAGATCACCGATCTCTGCCACCTTTCCTCCTCAGATGGACGACTCCTGTCTTCTCACTACTTCGCATCTCGCGATCTCGCGCAACCAAAGGATATGGTCCACCCTCCGAACTCACGAACCCCGAGTTCAAGAAATGAACCCACGCATCAACTGATTGTGATCAACGGCCCTCGCTACTTCGCGAGTTGTCCACGGAGACTTCTGACCGTCCTCCTCTTTGAAAACTTCTGCGCTATACTTGGCGTGACTCGCCTGACTGCAATTACCCACCGACCGTTGATCTGCTTCGCAAAACAGACCTTGGATGCTGCCGATGACATTTTTCCCGCTCGCTTGACCTGCTACATGGAAAAAACAAGAATTCTCCCGTGCTGCGCTTAAGCATTTCGTGCAACTCGCAGACCAGAATGCTCTTGAGCCCAAGACAAGAATTATCGCTAACATTAGGCTCCATGGGGGATAGAGTCATCCCTGTGATTCTCTAAGAACTCATTCCGCAGCTTTAGTGCCTTGCTGTTGGGTTATGGAGTCAAGCTCAAAACATCCCGCTTCCAAAAATATATGCCGAAAAATAAAGCAAAACAAAATAAAATACATGCTCAGAAAAAGCTTATTTATATACAATCCTAATTCTAATGAAATATTTCACATGGGGCCAGGTGAAAGCAGATTTCCACCATAGCCATTCAAGCATCTTCCAGGATAGAAGCTCCTTCCTTCTGTCAATGATCATCAGCAGATGGTGTAGCCGTGATAGCAGGACGATTACACTCTTCAACCCCTCCTTACAGGCTGGAGTTGAGATGAAATAGGGTGGCTCCAAGGCATAGGGGAAATGCCACTCCATGTATTTGCTGAAAGGGTCATTGAATGAGTGGCCATTTTCGAGGAATTGGTGAAATACAGCCTCTTCTGCTACACACTTGTTCACACGTGGCTGAATGTCTCTAATAACCACAGGCGGGTGAATGACTGAAGTAGGCTCGCTGATCTCAGGTGGTGGCTGCTCACTGACTGGCTCTACGCAGTCTGTAAACTGCATCTTCGACTGCTCCTTTGGTTCTTCTGGTGCCCCTTCTTGGCTCTCCCAAGGGTCAGAGTCGTAATCATCATAGGTATGACCTATGGGAAAGCTCTTCTTTTCTATTTGCTACTCAGGGATGTTGATTTCCTCACATTGTCTTTCATTTGTGAACAGAGGAGAAGGCTCTGCAGTCTTCTCGTGGAAATCCAACATATCGAGCTCAGACTCTGATTCGTAACTGTCATAAGTGGTCTAGATGCTCTGACAAGAAAAAGGTGATGTCAGGCTCTGTTGCTCCTCTTCCAGATAATCATCGAAGTTGGGGGGAGACAAAGCTTCTCCAGCTTGCAGAAATGGAACTATCCCCCGCTCCTCTGTTTTGACCCCAAATGTAAACACATCATGGGAAATCTCATGAAGGAAAAGAAAACAATCCTCTTCTACAACTACCTCTTCATTGCTTTGATCTGAGACAACAAGCTCATCGGGGGTGGATGCCAACTCATCTAATAAATCTTCAACAATCTCTTCAAAAGAGTTGCTCAGAGCGTCTGCCTCAAGGACTGGAAAATCCTTTGTACAGTCTTCATATTTCAACCCTTCTAATTGGGCAGAGAGATATTTCACCTTCTCTATCAGCTTACTCAGGGCGCCATCCTCCTCCCTGGGAACTTTATCACTTTCATAACCTGCCTCGGATGTAGATGAATGGGGAGGAGAAGGGACTGAGTTTTGATCTAGGTCATCAAGATCCTCCCCACAACTTTCGTCAGAAACAACTTTCTCTCGTATAGATTTGTGGTATCCCTCACAAAAATTATGACAAATTAACTCAGGGGGATACAGCCTCTAACAATAGGTGGTGAAAGCTGCATGAAAATTACTGAGCGAAGAAATGGTAGCCGGGGGTAAAGAATGATACCATTTACGTGCATCCCCTACTAACGAGAACATGAACATTTTCAGTAATACATCCTCATGATGTATCTCCCACTGATGCATGAGTTCATGAAACTCACTGAGGTGCTGAGCCAGGTTTTCCTCTTCACATTTTCCAAATATGGGCAAATAATCGCCCCATTCATCCAGAGAGGGGACAACATTAGGAAAACCAGGAATAGCAGAGAAATTAAAAGGAGCAAACCTGCGAGCAAGGATTTTCTCCATATCGAACCAGTGGAGTCGCCAATCGATCCTTGAACCATGGAGTTGCCAAGTGAAAGATGTGCAGCTTCAAGTGTGTCTGGTCCTTCTTCACCATCAAAGGCCAGATCTTAACATTGTCGTTACCCCAGGAAGCTTCTCAAGATGAGAAAGCAGCCGCTGAAACCTTCTCGAGAAAGCTCCTCTGGGTCAGCTTTCAGGTGTGTCAACAGTGGCCACAACTGAAATAGTAAAGTGGAAACAATGGAGTTGCCACAGTGGAGTTTCTAGGTGCACAGTAGCAATCTGAATAATTCTGATTTCTGATGCACCTTCAGAATCAATTGATCGTTGTCGTTCTACCCAGGGAAAATCTTCAACTTCATCCCCGGCAACGACGCCAGAAATGTTAGCGTCAGAAGTCACTCCTGGATTGCTTGCAGGAGCAGAGCCCGATAACCATCAGTTTAATGTCACGATTTGCTTATAAAGAGGTGATCGAATGGAGATAAAGGCTCGAGGAGATATCACCCTAACTCAAGAACTGGATCTGGTACGTAAGGAACAAAGGAGGTCTGGAATCCTAACTTCAGCCAGCGGGTTGATTAAAAGATGAGCAGGTGGAAGACTTAGTAAGAAGGGTGGACAAACAACTTTAGGCAACAGGATTTCGGTAGTTTGTAGAAGAAATACTCTGAATGCAAGATCCGCTTGGTTCAAGGTCTCAAGAAACTGAAAGGGGACTTGACTGGATCCTCCAATTCCAAGTCACTCAGCGCCGGGGAAAATCACAATAATTGATTAGAGACAACGCAACTATTACAGTGATCCATTACAACATCATCCTATAATAGCTACAACTCGACTGGATCCTCCAATTTCGAGCTGCTCTAACACAGTGTAAACAAAGACATGAAAGAAACTGGCATTCATAAGGCAAGAAGTCTCGAAAGTTCATACATAACCAGAGCAACAATGCTTCATTAAAGCTTTACAACCGGGAGCTCTGCTCCACCATCGATGCTTACAAAATACAACAACTGAGTCTATATACTCAGGAAAATTCACCTCATAGAGGCGCACCCAGTCATCCAAGGTTCGGTGTCTTTTCAGTCAAACTCGTACTGAAATCCTTATTCAAGCGCCACCTTAACTGCGCATGGCTCCTGTATGGAGGGTAGAAGAACCATTAAGTGTTGGGCTAGCGTGCACAGAATTCTCTGTCGAGCTGGGGACTTCGGCATGGCGTCTTTGAGAGAATCGATGCACAGGACTTCCTTGAGCAGATGGTTTGCCGGACCCTCCATCCCCTGTAATTAATGAGTGAGGCGAGGTTTCAACCACCATCTCTCTTCTTCATTCACTCCGAGCAGGTACTAGGATTGAGATCAAGTTGAAATGGCACCTGGAGAACACAGTGATCCCTTCTGCAGACAAACTCGACGCTTCGGCCCCTTGCGCAGTTCTTTCTATCACCCCCAAGTGACCACGGGTTGTGACCCTGTGCCTATCTTCAAAGGCGCTTTTGGAATTTTGCGTCTCGCGGCTGGGAGGAGGTTGGTCCTCGATCTTCAAAGTTGCGAGGGGCGAGGAGGCAAGTAGCCTAATCGTGCACCACGTGCCCCTCAGAGATCTGACAGCTCTTACTTCTCCTAGCGATGTCGTGGGCCCGGGCCCGAGATTCTCTTGGCACTTCACATCTCGCGGCTGGGAGGAGCTAGTTCTTGTTCTTTAAAGTTGCGAGAGGTGAGGAGGCAATGGAGTCCAATCACACACCACGTGTCCCTCAAAGATCTGACGACTCTTACTTCTTCCGGCGATGCCGTGGGCCCGGGCCTGAGATTCTCTCGGCACTTCGCGTCTCGCGGATCCTAACACCAATGCTTTGGGACTTCTCGCGGCGAGATCCTGAGGCTTCGTGCCACCTGTATTCCACTCGTCGACTCTGCTATGGCCCCCACTACCTCCAACTGTCGAGATATCACCTGTTGCAATATCGCGATCCCCGCGCCCAAATTCTCGAGCCTTTTCTTGCAAGGCCCCGATACGCGATCCCACATGTGGATCCAACGGTTCTCCTCAATCCAGATCCAACGACTATTCACCTTCTCGCTTCTCACTTCCTCGTGACTTGAGTACCCAATACTTGGGCCTTTACCTTGCGAACTCCCGAGTTCACGAGATCATCGATCTCTACCACCTGTCCTCCTCAGATGGACGGCTCCTGTCTTCTCGCTACTTCGCGTCTCGCGATCTCGCGCAACCAAAGGATATGGTCCGCCCTTCGAACTCACGAACCCAGAGTTCAAGAAATGAACCCACGCATCAACTGATCTTGATCAACGACCCTCGCTACTTCGTGATTTCTCCACGGAGACTTCTGACCGTCCTCCTCTTTGAAAACTTCTGCGCTATACTTGGCGTGACTCGGCTGACTGCAATTACCCACCGACCGTTGATCTACTTCACAAAATAGACCTTGGATGCTGCCGACGATATTTTTCCCACTCGCTTGACCTGCTACTTGGAAAAAACAGGAATTCTCCTGTGCTGTGCTTAAGCATTTTGTGCAACTCGCAGACCTAAATGCTCTCGAGCCCAAGACAAGAATTATTGCTAAAAACTTTCTTTTATATAAACCATGTGCCTCAACAATTTGTGGTGCAATATAATTGAGGTTAGAACTAGGGTCAATTGAAATTGAAATAGGTCATTTCGAAAGTATACCTTATATTTCCACCACTGGAGGTTGGCGGTTTTCTTGTTGATTCTTGATGGTTGCATAAATGTGTGGTACACTTTTGGATACACCATTGATAGTGATATCCTCTTGGACATTGTATATCTTCCTATGATTATTCTTCTTGCATGTACAATGTTTCAAAAGGTGTGCTTCTCCACAACCCCAACACTTTAGTGATCCTTCCTTATATTCTTCTTCTTTTTCTTTTGTGGGTTTTTCTATTTTATTCCCACTTTGAGTAGGATAGTTTTGGATGCATGCTTTTAGTGGGGTAACTGGACTAGGAACTTTTTCTTGGGTTTTTGTACCTGGATGACTTAAATACCTTATTTTTAAATCTAGTCATATCCTTCCATTTCCAATCCTAGAGAGGATATTTCCTATGTTTTGATTGCTCATAACACTAATTCCCCTTTTAGATGGTGTCATCAAGTATCTTAGGTTCATGAAATTCAATTATATTCTAAAAGGAATGTGGAAATCCATTGAGAAAGCATTATATCCTTACCTTCACATCTTTTATGTATGGGACATACATTAAGATTTGTAGAAATATTTTGGCATAAGAATCTATGGTGATTTTCCCCAAATTGTTGTTATAGTCCAAAATGCCTTATTTGTGCATCCAAGATATTGGCCTCTCCTTTTGCATACTTTTCCAAAATACTGTTGAGGCTTCCTCTTAACAAACAATTTTTTGGAGAGTGTGCGCACCCTGCTGAACTGATAGCCCGCATACACACACGTGTTGCATGATAGTTAGCATGTGTAAAAACACATGTTTCATGCTAGCTAACCCGCTTTTACGTCCAAAAGTTGCAAAGAATATAAAATTAAGCGGAATTCAACGGATTTTATGGGCTATGGAGGGTTTCCTAACCATTTTACTCCTTGTAGCCTGTCCCCAAACCAAATAACCATATTTTTCTGATATAAAAAAAGGCCTTGGGGTGTCATTTATGAATATAAGCAAGAGAATAAGAAAAATATACCAAAATCCCTTCCCTTTCTTAACCCAAGTTTTGCATTCCATTATGAGTTTTAGCCTCAACCTTCCCCCCCAACCTTTCTCCTTATGCAACCCTTCATCCTTCCCTTTGTGATAAGTTGGTTGTGAGAAGATAATGTGGGATTGATGCACTTGGAGCCACGACATAGGAGCTCAGAACTGGTTCATGGAGCGATTTACGACAAAGGTTATAATCCTTTTTATCTTGAAACTTAAAAAAAAAGTTTGTCCTTGTCCCAAAATATTATGTTTGTATGATTTTGCTGATTTATGAATTTATATCTATGTCTAAACTTTGAAAGTGATCAATAGAGATTGCATATGTTGTAGCATTGTTTTCCTAATCTTTTGCAGGTCAAATTTGGGAGGAGATTTGTGATCTAGGAAGCGATAACAAGAGAAAGAGTTCTACACCAACCACAAGGACTTAAGGTGCACTCATTAAACCTCTTTCCTCTCTCTCGTCAATTTGTTTTGATGGTTTTGGGGTAGCTTAAGCGTAGAATAATATTTTAAGGAAAGCCATTGCTCTGCCTTTACCTAGACCTAGTATAGAGGGATTTTCCCCGTAGCAGAGTTGACGACTCCACTGGGGAGTCTTTCTCTGGTCTTAGTGGGATATTTTGGTTAGATTTTTTTTTTCAGTTTATTTTTGAGTTTTCCAAGTTTACTGAGTCATTTAGGGTCTCTGTTCACCTTCCAGGTTCCTACCAGCCTTCCATGCCTAGTTGGTTATCCAAACCTTTTTCTTTTTAAAAGTTTGTAGAGGTGTACGTTCCCTGTCCTCTGTATATCCCATGTACATACACGGTCTGCATAGTATACATACCGCGTACATATGCAGGCTGCTTGTGCTCAACATGCGTCTCTGTGTTTTGGAAGGTGTTTTAAAAAAAAGACTTTTTCTTTCATGGAAAGAAGCTTTGTGCTTCTCAGGCCTTCTTGAACTCTTCAGGGTCTCTGTTAATTTTTTTTGGTTGGGTTAACGATTTTGTTTATCTTTCACTTTGTAAAGAACCCCTACCATTTCTTTATTTTATTTTGTTTTCTTTGAGGGTTTAGGGTGAAATTATAAGCGTTATATCCTCCTATGGATTCCAGTGAGTCCCCGTGTTCAAGCAGTGGTTTAGGGTCTGTGTTAGTCTTGGGTTTATTTTCTCTTTACCTTGTTTGTTCTTTGAAAAATGAAAAGTATCATTTATTTGTGATTTTTCTTTTCTAAGTATTTAAAAAAAATCAAAAAAATTGTTGCATTTAGTTATGCATTTAGTTTGGTAGTTGTAGCATAGGTTATTTAATACAAAATAAAAGAGTTCCATTTCCAAATTTCCTTCTTTGATATTTCCTTGAAAGTTTAGTAGTTTGCATCTACATTGTAAAATGAAAAGCACATTCTGGGAAACTTCTTGCATTTTCAGGATCTTGGACTACTTTACTTCGAAAAGTTTTCATTAACAAAGATTTAAAAGCCTTTTTTCAATAGTGGAACCTAGATTGCTTTTGTACAAATCCTCTAAAATTTTATTTCTTCTATTTTGTTTCTTGTAAACACCATAATTTGCACATCCGTACCCTCTTGAATAAATCAGGCTAATTAAAATCAACGATTAACACTTAAAATCAACGATTAACACTTAAAATCAACTAGACTTTTGTTTGTAGGGTTCACCAAGTAGTCTAGGCTCCAGGGCCTTGAAATAGCTGTGGAGAGGAAACTCTTAAAGGCTGCCTAAACAAACATAAGATTCTGTGATAGGGAGTGTGTTGGCGCTTGACTAAGTTTTGAGGAAACATTGGTCGTGTTTGACCACTTTTGGGAATTCGACAGGCTGGTCAAAGATGGAGCGGCTAGGCGAAGTGGAGATCGCAGGATCTCACCCACTTTGCGGGCTTGTGGACCCAACAAAGGGTTTTATGTTTTATGTAATGGGTTAAGGGATGTCGGCCCATGGGTTTACCCATTCCTAGGCCCTTTTGTAAAAGTATATATAGGAAGGAATGTAATGTAGAGAGTACAAGTTATTGTGTTGGCTATGTGCAAAGAGATGTAAGTAGTAGTGTTAGCTATGTGCACAGTATGTTTGGCTTAGTGTAAGAGATTGGAAGTTTCTTTGTGCGATCTGGCTGTGTAAAGTAAGGCTTTGTGCTATTAAGGAGTTGGCTTTGTGCCTTGACCTAGTTTTGGGAAGGTGGATCTAGTGCATTGTGTGTAGATCACCTATCCAATGCGGAGTTAGGCTCTATGGATTTATGCATAGGAGTAGATGAATGTAAGAGGATCGAAGACTAATAAATAAGAAGAAGAATTCGGTGGACATAGCCCCACACTGGTGTGAACCACATATATTCTGTGTCTTGATATGCTTTGTGCGATGTTGCTTATATGATTTATTCTTACTGTTTTTATAATGCATCTAATGTTGTAGCTTAGTGCTTAATGATGTTAAAGATGAATGAATGCTAGATCTGAGTCAATGATATGTGCTAAGATATTTTAAGGGCTTTATCTTGATTATTATTGCGTTGTTATGTACTTAGGGTTTTATCTGCGATGTGTCTAAGACACATTAACTAAAGCATATTGTTGGCTAAGTTCTCTATTAAGTGTTATAATCGCACATCTATGTCCCAGCTTGGTTCTAGAGACCTGAGTCCTGCAACCGCCCTTGCCTCTACCTCAGGTGATACTTCATCTGCTTCGCAGATGTTGCCAAAAGGGCTGGTAGTTAGGGTTTTGTTGGTGTGTTGTTGAAGCGTTTAACCCTGGGTCTGCCCCCGTGCCAACAAATGGTTCTGTTGTCATGACCTGAAACTATGATTGCTGGGGACTGGAGAAAAGAGAAATCTCTCTACGTAGATCTATTGTTGTAGTGCGTAGTATTCTAATCAACTTATGAAGCTCTGTACTAAGAAAGAAACCAAATCTAAAAGAAAGAGGTAAGATCTTAAAGCTTGGTGCTCTGGTAAAGGTAAGATAAGTGGAAATTTTTGCTTCAAAAGTATGAATCTAGGTATGTTTGTTAGATTTTTTCCTAGTATGAAAACTAGGGAACAATTAGAAAAAAGAGTTGATCTGAATAAATTTAATAGAAATAGAGAAAAACATGTTATTCCTATGCATAGAAAGAATTGTTGGACTAATAAGTGGATCAGGAACCTAGAAAGAATCTTTGCAGATTGCAGGTCCAACACTATGATCCCAGTGCGCAGTATAGGAAAGGGCGGGGCTCATTTAAAATAAAGAGAGGATTGACACTGTGTTATAATTGCAGAAGAACTGGACATCTTGCTAAGGAATGCCCTGGTATAGGTCCTATTTGTATTTGTTTTAAATCTATTGGTCATGAGGTTGAGGATTTCCCAAAAATGATTGCTAAAGTTGAAAAGATGAACATGAGATAAGAAAATAATAAAGAATGTCAAGAGACTAGGAATACGTTAGTGAACCAGAAAGAGAAATAATCAGAGAAAGCTCAAGCTATGTTAGTACAGTTAAAAGAAGCAATGAATGACCACAAGGATGTCAGTTTGTCAGAAATCTTGAAAGAAAAACAATGCATAGTCACAAGAATAGAAGACTTTGACATAGAATGTGTATTAGATGGAGAAACACATATGAACATTATGCCAGAAAGCACTTAGGAAATTTTGGGAAAGCTTACTATGATACCTTCATTGGGAAGGATAGGCTTGTTTAAAGAAAAGATGATAACCCTATATGGAAGAGTTACTAATATACCTATGATTGCTCATGGGACTATGACTGAAGAAGAATTTGAAGTTATTAGGTTTGTTGTGAATATCACCCCTTTCCCACTTTTATTAGGAAAGACTTGGATTGAGAAGGATCAAATCAGAAGGAAAGAAGAGGAGAAAGCTACAGAACAGAAAAAGAAATAATTAAGGGACCTCATAACTAGAAGAATAGATCAATTGTTAGAAGAACGAGAAGTTGAGTTGAAGCAGCAGAAAGAAAGACAAGTTGTTGTCAAAGTTGAAAGAACACAAAAATTTTTGAAGGACCTACCCATGCAAGAATTAAGTATAACTACCCTGAAAATCGTAAGAGAAGGGACACTAACCACAAAATCTGTAAGAGCACATCAACAGTGCAGAGTCACTTTACTAGGAGAAGATAAGAATAAGAATGGAAAGAGGAATCTAGAGAATCAGACCACAGGAAAGAAGGCAAGGAAGCTCCGAAAGAAGAAATCCAAGTCAGAAAAACTACAGGAAATTCCAGAAAAAAATTTCACAGGAGACAGATCGACAGAACTTGAACCTTGCCGGAATAACATAACCACGCAGAATGGGACTTCGCCACGGAGAATCTATATGATTGTTGGAGGCACCCTAACCATTAGAATGACGCTCTGGAATGGCTAGAAACACAGTTATTGACAGAAATACCGTCGTTGGACCATTGGGACCGCACCATAATGGACGGATTTGTATTGATTGAGGCATTCCTACCCGTTGGAGGAATCTGTTACGACACTTGCTTATTTAACCCATCATATGCTGCACCAGGACCACCTTTTTCCACCCGTGATTATCCGATATAACAAAGAATCCATTGTATCGCATTCTTCTTTCTAGACCTCGCCACCTGTTTGATTACCTCTCTTGTCCATTCTCCTACCCGATCTGTTTGACTACAAGTGTGAATGTCTAGCGAACATAACGCGTTAGAGAAATTTGTGGAGGATATTCTTGTAGATCTCATGGCTGAGAGATTCATGTCTATAGGAATACAAGAATAATTGATTGGTAGATTTCAAGAATCCCCATCGACTGGATGACGTTCTGGCCACACTGCTGAGAAGCGAAGCAAACACCGCGATGATATGGCTAATGTGAAGTAGATCCCATCGGTCTTTCCTGAATACATACCGCCTTTGGCTGGTGTGGTGGACCGCGATAGTATCCTTTGTGACTTTGAGCACATGTTGATCACTGTGTACATCCTGAAAGGGATACACGTAGTTGGACCCCAGTTAGGACATATCCTAGCTTTGAAGAATAATGAATTTAACCTCAGAGATAGGAAGAACTACGTGATGCTTGTGCCACATCGATATTTGATGAGAACGACTGGGAATAAGTCGCGCATAGTATTCCAGCCATGGATAAAGGAGCTCATGTATTCCATGATCCTGAACGTGATGAAGATCCCTCACTTTGGTCGACACTAGGAGGTTAACACTTGCGTTAAAATTGTCCCATCATGCTATCATGGGGGCTATCTATGGATCAACAGGCACGTCACTGTGGATTCAGCATTGATCCAACTCATCATAAGGCTAAGTATGCAGGGACCAGACCCTCAACAATTCTACCTAGAGAAGACTTTAGATTTCTCCTTGGCACAAAGAATAAAGGAATATTATGGCGATGTCGAAAAGGGAAAGCAAGGCTACAAGGTCGCCTCCATCCACGATGGTGTAGTGCACCTATCTTTTCATCTTATAGTTGGAAAGATCGTTAGAAAGAACCATCCCACACAAGTCATAGGATTTGTACTAGACCTCACAGGGAAGTGCATAGAAGGATTGAAAATGAATTGGGCGAGTTACCTCATCAACACACTGGAGAAGGACTTCCGCGAAGCACATGATCACGGCTACAAATTCCAATTCAATTGCTTGCTAGTACTGATCTCCTTTGTCGCTTGGCAGATGCCAGAAGGAGCGACATTTCTAGAAGTTGATCCATTAGAGCCATTGGCTGTGTAATATACCAGATATAAAAATTATGTAGAACCGAAATAAAATGATAGAAATGGAAGAATAACAACAATATAACCAGAACAATCACCACAATAACACTAAAATGATATAAGAATAACAACACAAATAACACTTTGATTATGAGAGAAATGTTCACAGGCCTCTTCGAGGGGGAAACCTCCAGTCGAGAAAATCTCTATTACAATAATATCCAAGCTAGGGTTCTCATACCCTCGACTCCTATTTATACTAAATATGTCTATCAAAAGAAGCATCTAGAGGAAGATCCTTCTAGAAGCAGAATCTTCTATTAGGTATTCTTACATTCGACTTATTCAATTTTATTGCAAGGCCTTATAAATATTGACCTTTATTACATCCAAATATATTGTTCTACCTATGTGAAGGTTAGGACCCTAACATGTCCTCCCCCTTAAAAACAACCTTGTCCTCAAGGCTTGAGATGTGGAAGTTGTTGTAGAATGGTATCTAGTTCCCAAGTGGCATATTCTGGAGTTGTATCTTTCCATTGGACTAACACTTCCTTGATGGTACTCTGATGCAGGCGATGCTCACGCTGGTCCAAAATGGCTTGTGGTTGTAGCCAAATGGATCCTTCTTCGGCTAACTCGGGAAGGTTGGTTTGAATTTGGCACTTAGTTCCAATCACCTTCTTTAAGCATGAAACATGAAAAACATGATGTAGCTTCGAATGATTGGGCAAAGATAACTAATAGACCACCTGTCCCACACACTTGAGAATGGTATAAGGACCATAAAATTTGGGCGCTAGCTTCTGACAATGCTCGACCTTGAGGGAATTTTTCTTGTAAGGTTGCAGTCAAAGAAACACATGATCCCATTCTGCAGATTGACGTTCAAAGTGACCTTGATCTTCTTGTTGCTTCATGCGATTCTATGCCATGACCAAATTCTCTTTGAGGGTATAGAGAATAACCTCTCGAACTGTAAGTGTTTGGTCAACCACCTGAACCTTTGAGACCCCAGGTAAGGATGAGAGAACTAAAGGTGGATTTTGTCCATATACCGCTTCAAAAGTAGTCATGCGTGTAGTTGCGTGGTATGAAGTGTTGTACCACCATTCAACTAGGGGTAACCATTGAGCCCACTGACTTTTCTTTTCTGAGGAAAAACACCTAAAATATGTTTCCAAACACTTGTTGACAACTTCCATTTGACCATCAGTTTGAGGATGATAAGATGTACTGAGATGCAATTGGGTGCCTTTTAGCTTGAACAGTTCTTGCCAAAAATTGCCGGTGAAAGTTGTGTCGCGATCAGAAACAATAGAATATGGAATGCCATGAAGCTTGAAGACCTGATCCATGAAAAATTTGAGCCACTGTGGATGTTGTAAATGGGTGTTGAAGAGCATAGAAATGAGCATACTTGGAAAGACGATCCACAACCACCATGATGAATGATTTATTTACTGATTTGGTTAAGCCTGTAATAAAATCCATATAGATATCCCTCCAAATAACAGGTGGAATCAGAAGTGGTTGTAGTGTGCCCATAGATTTGATTGTTTCTCCCTTGTTACATTGACACACATCACATTCAATGACAAATTATGAATCTGTTGTTTCATACCATTTCAGAAAAAATAACGTTTGACTCTGTCATAGGTTTTGGTGAACCTGGAGTGCCCCACTGTGGGTGTAGCATGAAGCTTAGAAAGTACTGTGGATTTAAGGTTTGATTGTTTACTTAAATACAAACGGCCTTTGTATCGAAGATCATCATGGACCCAAGAGTACCCTGGGGAAGCTAGAGCATTGGACTGCAATTGTTGGATCAGATGCACACTTTTGGGATCTTGTAGCCATTCCTAGCGAACGACTTGGAGCCAATCTGGTACAATGAAGGAAAGAGAAAAAAGGGATCCTTCATCTTCATATTTTTCGGGAAAGTGCATCAAAAATCACATTGTCTTTGACTTTCTTGTAAATGATCTCATAATCATATCCAAAGAGCTTAGTCACCCATTTTTGTTGCTCCGGGGAGGAAATGCGTTGTTCTAGAAAATACTTGAGGCTTTGATGGTTTGTCTTAATTTGGAAGCATTGCCCCAATAGATAAGGGTGCCACAGATCAACGATATGTAGAATAGCCAACATTTTCTTTTCATAGATTGATTTGCCCAGATTTCTTTTAGACAATTGCTTGCTGGTAAAGGCCAACCCTCTTGCTTAAGGATAGCACCAATTCCTTTCCCTGAAGCATCACATTCCAAGACAAATGTCTTTGTGAAATCAAGAAGGGCCAGGACTGGAGTGGTGCACATGGCCATCTTCAGGGTTTTAAAATCTTGAGCAACGGCTAGAGTCCAAGTGAAAGAATTCCTTTTTAGGAGTGCAGTGAGAGGTGTTGCAATCTTTCCATAATTCTTAACAAACTTGCGATAATAACCTGTTAAGACCAGAAATCCACGGAATATTTTGAGAGTATTTGGGTGAGGCCAGTATTGCATAGCTTCAATCTTTTTAGGATCCACCCTGACACCATCCTTGCCAACCAAATGACCCAAGTACTCGACTTCTGAGGCGCCAAAAGCACATTTAGACTGTTTCAGGAAAAGTTGGTGCTGAGAGAGTAGATGGAGAACTCGATCCACATGAGCAATATGGTTTGTCCAAGTTTTTCTATAGATGAAGATATCATCAAAGAAAACTAAGACAAAATGATGGAGAAAAGGACAGAAGATATGATTCATGAGGCTTTGGAAGGTGGAGGGGGCATTACACAAGCCAAAGGGCATTAAAAAAAACTCATAGTGACCCTCATGAGTTCTAAAGGAAGTCTTGGGAATGTCTTCCTCTTTCATATGTATCTGGTGGTAGCTCGAATGAAGATCAAGTTTAGTAAATAATTGGGTGCCACTCAATTCATCCAAGAGGTCATCAATGACAGGAATGGGAAATTTGTCTTTAATGGTAAGTTTGTTGAGGGCACGGAACTCAGGACACATTTGCCAAGAACCTTCTTTCTTCAAGACCATGACCACATGAGAAGAGTAGGGGCTCATACTAGGGCGGATAACTCCTGCATTAAGGAGTTCTTGTACCATTTTCTCAATTTCATTTTTTTGGGAAAATGGGTGACAATACAGACGGATATTGGGAGGAAGGCTTCCGGGTACAAGGGGAATGGAATGGTCATGAACACCACGGGAAGGAGGGAGTCCCTGGGGAGTGGAAAAGACCACTTGATGTTTAGAAAGGATTGCTTGGAGGTCTTGTGGCATCGAGGGTGTCTCTATTGCTTGTATGGCATGGAGTTGGGAAATAACACCAGAATGACCTTTTTTGAGCAGCTTTTCCATGCGATGGGAACTAATGATCTCAGGTGAACTGATTGTGATGCCTTGGAAGTTATATTGGTGGCCCTCCTGGTCGAATTGCATGGTTAATTCCTTAAAATACATGAGAATGGGACCCAAAGTACTTAGCCAGTATACACCCAACACAATGTCACAACCGACCATGTCGATAACAAACATATGAGATTTTAGGTGGTAGTCACCAATTTGGAGATGCACATTTTCACAATGCCCTCCACATTTTATGGAGCCACCATTGGCAATCATGATTTGGAAATTATTGACAACATGGATGTAGCAATGAGTTTCTTGGGAAATGCAGTGATGAATAAAATTATGGGTGCTTCCACTATCAACTAGAATGATGACCTTCCTATGCTTGATGTAACCAATTAGCTTTAGAGTTTGGGGAGTGGAGAAGCCAATGAGAGCATTGAGGGAAATGAACGGTTCTACTTTGGGAGGGTCTAAGGGAGAGGTTATGTCAGTGGTTTCAGGTGACTCAGACACAAGGGGAGTTTCAACATCCTCTTCCGAAATATCCTTCGATATGGCCATAAAAAAGATTTTGTTCCTTACACTTGTGGCCCGGGAAATATTTTTCATCACAATTATAACAAAGGCCTTTGAGTTGGCATTCAACCATTTCAGCCCTGGTCAATTTTGGATCTTTAGTGAAGTGGAGGGAGTAGTGGGATTGACTGATTTAGGGCAAGGGATAATTGAGGGTTTCCAGTTTTGAGAAGATACAACTTGTTGTGCTTCTTTAGTTCATTTAGTAGCCTCCACCCAACTCTGAGGCCAAGCCATGAGGACATGGGCCCGAATCTCATCCTTGAGGCCACTAATAAAAAAATTTTGAAAAAAGGCATCAGACATGCTCTCTGTCCGAAAAGACATGCACTCAAAGGAAGAAATAAAGTCTTCCAATATTCCTGATTGTTTAAACTTTGTCAAACGACCCAAATGGTTGGTGTCAGTGTCAAAGCATTCATAAAGCTCTGCCACAAAGTGTGTCCAAGAAATATACCCTTGACGGGAAGCTTTTCTCCATTGCCACCATTGCCAACGTTCTTGATCTAGATGGAGAACACCAGACTAGAGTTTGGCCAAGTCATTTGTAATGTTGTATAAAGAGAAATAATGTTCCATTTGGGTTACCCAACCAATGGGATCCAAGCCATCAAATTTGGTCACATTCACTCGCGGAAGGCGTAGTTCATGTTGAAAGTGATGGTGCTGAAAGTTATGGGAATGAGAGGAAGTTTCAGCTTTAGTATGTGGAGGTGGGTCAGAGGAAGGGTTATATGTAGGGATATGCAGCTTGGTGTAGAGCGTCGAAAAGACATATTCAAGCTGGGTGGTCAGGTCTTGTTTGATTTCCTCCATTGAGGATTGTATCATTGTATTGATGGCAACAACATTGGCACTAAGTTGTTTCACTTCTTGTTGGGTCTCGGTGAGATTAGATTACAAGGTATTGAAGCGAGATTCCAAGTCTTGGCTACAGGTATGGGCCATGATGATGAGGGAACCGAAAAGGGGCAGGTGGGGTCAATTTTTTTTCCGAAAAATGATATGTATGAATGTGATAAGGGCGAAGAGATGAATCCAATGGAATAGGTCTCAAATAATGGTGAACAAAATTCCA
>JASDQU010108011.1:136175-157006 GCA_032191745.1 Picea mariana
ATCGTGGGAGTCAACTCTTCAGATGAAATTGATTCTACGTTTTCATCTTGAGATGGTTCTTGTTCTTGTTCTTCTTCCTCTTCACAATCTATGTAGAATAATTTCTTCTCACCACACTTATGTCCCTTACTGTACTTGCTGTCACAATTAAAGAATAAAACTTTTTCTCTTCTTTCCTCCAATTGTTGAGGTGTCAACCTTGTAGGTTGAGGTGTTTTATAAGAAGAAGCATTATTCTCTCTATAGATGTTAGGATTGGTCCTTCTAGTAGCCATAGCCATATTTTTACTTTCAACATTTCTTGCCACCTTAAATGCATTCTCCAATGATTTGGGTTCCCAAAGGTGAACCTCATGTTGAATGTTATCCTTTAAAGTTTCTATGAATACATCAATCAAGTGCTCAGCTGGAATATTTGTTACCTTTATATTCAATCTTTGGAAGTTCTCAATGTGCTCGGTAACTGAACCCTTTTGCTTGAGATTTATCAATTGGCTAAAGAAGGTATTGCTCCTTGTATCCTCATAGTGTGCTATCATTTCTTCTGTGAAAATTGTCCAAGTGACGAGTTATTTGCGGGAACAAAGCCATTGATACCATACAAATTGATTGGGTTCTAAATATAAAGAAGCAATTTGTACCTTTTGTGTATGTGGCACATTATGTAGATCAAAGAATTGCTCCATCTAAAGTATCCATGTGATAGGGTCCCTGCCATCAAACTTCCTCATATTGATCTTAGGAACGTGGTAGGTCTTCAACCCAAAGTTGGATTTTCTCCATTCTTGATTCACCTTCCTTGTGTCATCGTCATGAATTTCATGGGATACATTTTCACTTTTAGGTGTCCTTTCTATTACAAGATTTTTCAATACTTCCAAGATCTCCTCTTTTAAACCATCCATCTTTGCCTCCAACTTAGCTTCCATCTCTTGTAGTTCATCTTTTGTTATTGTCTTCTTTTGTAAATCATGTATGTCCCTACGCATTTCTTCACCTTCATAAAGAGTCCAAGTAGGATTGTCTGGAGGCTTATTTGGTGTAGAAGTTCCCTTTTTTGGTGGCATGTTGGCCAAGTATCACTTTAAACCTTGATTTTGAGGTGGTTCTGCTAGACATTCGTCCTTTTATTGTATCTCCAACATTTCGGCCCTTATGAGTATGAAATTTTATTTTTTGTAGGTCTCTGATATTTCTTCTCTTCAATACCACAGGTATGATAAAAATTGGATGTGCCAAGTGGAATTTACGGTAACTTCCCCACAACATGCTTATTTTTGTCCTTTCCAGGAGATCTCACTTGTATAGCATGGCCCACAAAAAATAATAGATATAAAATTTTGAAACTTGTACCAGAACTAATATGGTCTGTACACTATCCAATGCAACTAGTCTCACTCAATTTGGATACTTTAGGAAGAATTTATGATTTTTTTACCCGAAACACCTTCTTGAGACTAGTCAATAGGACTTGTCAGACACCCTATCTTCCACAGGGTGTATATACAAATTTAATATGACCCACAAGCTGACATTGCAACCAAAGATACCTTACTAATTTATGAGAATATCCTCTGGAGTTTAGGGTCTGAAATGTTACATAAAATTTTTTATAGCGAACATTCCGTAATGACTCAATTCAGGATGATTCGAGAACCCTATCTTACAAAGGTTGTATCTCCCAAAGTATAAGGCCTCAGGAGATGAAATTTTAACCCAACGTACCTTGATATGTCTACTAAATATCATCCAAGATGTTCCTTCTGAATCATTGTAGAAAAAAAGTTATAGTGAAAATTCCATGGTGTCTCAGATGTAGCAGCGAAACCCCAAGACCTTGAGCTCTGATACCAAATGTTAGGAACCAAATATCAATATAGCATAGAAAAACCTCAGAATAAGTACTCAACGCCTTGAAAAAGAGAGAAATTCATATAATAAGCCTCTTCAAGGGGGAAACCTCCTTATTCCCACATAAATGTTCAATTCTAAGATGATTCCAAATGAAAATGTCTCCCTTGTATATATAGGAGACTAGGAGGTATAATTACAACTAATGGAATAAAGCCGACATTAATAAAATAAAATTCCTAATGTAATATTCCCCAATTAAGGGGTAATAAGCCAATATTAGGGCTTAGCATTAAGTTTGTTCGACAGAAGGTTCTCCTAGTCAATCCTCGCAAGGCAACGACGATTAAGGATGAGGTAGAGAAAATCATCAAGGTTGGTTTCATCTATCCTAGGAAATTGATAGAATGGGTGTCGAACCATGTTATTTTCAACAAAAATAAAGGTACGATCCACGTATGTATGGAATTTCGTGACTTGAAAAAAGTGTGCCTGAAAGATACTTTCCAACCCCATTCATTGACTATACTGTCGATGAATGTGTGGGTTGTGAGGTATTTTTTTTTATTGATTATTTTCCAGGTACAATCAGATCTAGATCAAGCTAGAGGACCAACATAAAATGACATTTATTTGTCCTTGGGGTACATTCATGTACAAAAAAATGCCTTTTGGTATTAAGAATGTTGGAGTGAATTTTTAGTGGGCCATGTCGTTTGCTTTCCATGACCTCAAACACATAGTCAAGGCATATCTTGATGATTTGGCATCACGTTATCATAAGATATCCGATCATCGTTCCCATTTACGACTTATCTTTGAGAGGTGTCACTACTATCAAATTCTTTTGAATCCAAATAAGTGTAGTTTTTGTGTGACATCGAGATGATTGTTAGGTTTTATCATGTCAACTAAATGGATCATGGTTGATCCTCTAAAGGTTGAGGCAATATTTCAATTGCCTCCCCCAAGCACAATCCCCAACTTCAAAGTCTACAAGGAAAATCCAAATTTCTTCGTCATTTTGTTTCCAACTATGCCAAGATTAATAAAGGGTTTATGCGTCTCTTTCAAAGCGTTGAAACATGCTCTGACGTCTACCCCTTTGCTAAGTACTTCGGATTATGGCAAGGATTTCTTGTTTTATTTAGCTGCAGCAAAGTCTACTATTGGCATAGTGTTGGTCCAAGAGGATGACGCACTTCAAGAAAATGTCATATACTATTGATCTAGATATATTTTGGTAGCCTCCCACCTATTCTAGCTGGCTCATTTTGGCAGTTTTCTAGTTGGACAGTTTTTCCTAGTTTTCAGGTCCTTGACTTCCGGGGTCATTTTGAGTCCCTAAACAACATTTTTAGGGCTCGCCATAGTTATATTGTTGTTAAAGTTAGAGTCTGAAGGAAAAATGTGTATTCCTTGGATAGATCTTTCCAATGGGCTATCATGCGCCTAAAACGAAGATCGTATGCAAAATTTACGACCACGGGAAGTTGATGTACTAACTTACCCGAATGGGGCCGACATGAATTTTGTTGCTTCATCTCCTAGGGTTAGGTTTTTGGATCTCTAGGGTTTTTGGAATTCTTGTTTATTGTAAAAAGGCTTGTATATCCTCATTGTAACCATCTTCTTGTGAATGAGCACAACCATCACGGCTCTTCTCAGAGATAAGCTGCCACCATTCTAGCAAGCTTGTTTTCTACTGCATTTTACAGTTTCAACACATTTTATTATTGAATAGAAACTAGTTTTACTATATCTTGGTTATTGTATCTCTGTTATCCTTGTGTTTATGTGCTAAGAATAATAATATTCTATATTCATTTCGTTCTTCTCATGAAATCCATATCATTGGTATCAGAGCGGTCTGCTCCTTGTCGTTCTTAATGCATGTCCCCGATGAGGTCAGGGTACAAAGAATTGGGTCTCAAGCTTGTTTCTCTTGAGGAAAAAATATCTCACATGCCCAAGCGACCTCTCATGGTGGGAGAAAATAAATATGAAGAGACAAGAGATCCTTTTAAAATGTTTCTTGAGGAATCCCTCACACAACAAAGGAATGAAATCATGGATAGTTTTTCACAAATCCTTCAGCAGCTACAAACGAACAACACATATTCCTTGAATGGAGGTGTCGCCCCCTTTAAGGTACAAATAAACTTTGATATTCCCATATTTGAAGGTTAGATAGACGCAGATGTTGTAGAAAAATGGTTGAATATGCTAGAAGGGTATTTTTCTATCCATAACTTTTCGAATAGAGAAAATATTACGTTTGCGCTCCTCAAAGTTGTTCCCCATGTCAAATATTGGTGGGAGACTTTCTGTGAGAAAAAGGAAATAGAGGAACCCTCATTATTTATAGTCACGGTATACTGGGAGTCCTTCAGGGATGATATCAAGGAACAATAATACCCTGTTAGAAGTTATGATGACCTGTATACAAAATTGACCATGCTGCAATAGGAAAGAAACCAAGCAATGCCAGTGTTCACGAATATCTTCCATACCTTGCGCAACAAGATGGGTATCAAATATTTTGAGCGACATCTAGTGATCAAGTATCATGGTAGTATGCATAGATACATACAGGTCGAAATGGAGGTTTTGGACATCTCTTCCTTGGGCACAACCTATCGACATGCCATCAAAATCAAGCAAAATATTAAAGAAAATATGTGGAAATTTGGGCCTGGGAACCTGATCTGAAAAKATATTTTACACGACTATGGTTGAGTTATTAAGCATGTGTTGATTAACCAATTAGGAAGCTTAAATAAAGAGGAAGAAATATAGAAGAAATGTGCTATCCATATAAACATGTACAGAACTGAAATGAAGCATAAAATAACAACAAACCATAACACCAATGTGATAATGGAGTTCGACAATCTCACCTACGTCTACGAGCCTTTGTCTCAGTGGGTGAGGCTTTCTTATATCTGTTCAAAGCTCAATAAGTACATCATAGAAGTGCCAAAATATTACAAAACTGATCTGGTCTTGTTCTACCAGATCTCTAGAACCCAACAGAAGAAACAACACTCAAATTAGATGACCGGATCTCCCAGAAATGGCCCTGAAAGGTGCGCTCCTCAACAACTTCCCTGCATAAAAATGGTTTTGGCTTGAAAAATATTCAGCATAAACCTGCTCTGAATCTCCTCCCATGGCCTCAAAAAGGCCTGGTTTATACAGATCTAAAGTTGGTAACCATATCCCAACTTCCCCCCAAGATCTGGCCTCAAAAAGGTTCCAATATTCCTCAAAAAGGGCCCACATTATAACTAAAATTTGGGCTAATCCCCTCTGGCCTGGGTGCACGCCCCTAAACATGGTCACATGGATTCCATATGGCCAAGCGCTAGCCCCCTAGGGTTTGTGTTCTGGCCCTTACCTCGCAAACCCCGGTTGTATGGTGCAAATGATAGGACCACGGCCGAACAGTGCACCCAACCCCCTGGTCACCACCCCAATTCATATGCACTATACAGTTTTGTGGTTAATCCTTAACCCGTGGGTTGTCCACCACACCCCGCGCTAATCACCAAAAAAACCGGGTCATATGGTGTTTCTCGTGGAACCGGCGATACACCATATATTCTGCTCCCAAATTAGGAGTCAGTCCCCCATATATCCTGTGGCATAATCAGGATTCAGTCCCATTTCTATTGTTCTATGTAGTGGTGCGACTGGGGGCTAGCCCCAACCCTTTCCTCCACCAAGTTACCACATTTGAAACCTTAAATAAAATTTACCATTTAATATTCCAAGAACCAACGAAGGCGGGTTGGCTAGATCTCCCTGCCCAAAGAACTCCCCAAGCCTGGAGGTCTTGAGGTTGAACCTTACAACTCCAATATTTTTGCAATACCAACAACCAATGAATGGTTTCTACGTGGCAGCCCATGTCTGGGCCATGTGGCACCTTCCCATTCATCTGAAAATTCCATGTCATTAACCAATAACTGCCCAGTGACCATGTCAACAACTACTTCCACATGTCTGTACCTTCCATGTAAGTTGTATGGGTGTGCCACGTGTCACCCTTGCAATGGTGACACGTGTCACCCTTGCAGTGGTGACACATGTCACCCCAAGATTGGTCCACCTATCCTGTCAGCGTCCGTATGCCCAGTCAACCTGCCAACTGTGTCTGCCACATGTCACCTCCAGAATCTTCCACATCATCATTGACTATTCCTGCCACGTCAGTTGTACAGACGTATGACCTGTACATTTAGCTACCACGTGGCATTGTACGGATTGTATAGTCGACATTTTTCTGCATGTTTGGAAAAACAAACAGATCGCCATAGCTTGAACATACGACGTCCGTTTGAGCCCGTTCAAGTTGCGTTGGGTTCATATCAAAGAGGCCTAGGCACACATCTATTTTGAATCCATTCTAAGAACTTTTAGTTTTAGGCCTTTCTGAGCCCCATCAAGCTCTCGGATCCGATTCTGGATCACACCTCCTCACTAAAGGACCTTTTGGTCCCCAAAAGGTTACTGACCATTCATCAAGCTCGGGATAGGCCACCTAACTTGATCTTTGTATCTGAACTCTATCCTGTGCACCTGTCTCATCAAGATCAACTGTAACACAATCATGACAACTAACATCATATTGTTAGCCATTTGTATGCTGTCACATCTTACTAAAGCCACTATCATCCATGCAAACAACGTTACTAATGATAGCATCAAAAATATGACTGCAAACAAGCTGATATGTTTGTAATATTTGCACGACATTAGCTTATCTTGAAGAAAACTGTGATTGATTTTCCATTCCACAATCATCTCCTATTCTTGCTTAAGATCTATTACTTGGTTTGAAACAATTATAGGTTTTTTGCTTTCTTGAACTTTCTTCTTTAATTGTTCCATATTTTGAAGATTTTTATTTTCCTTTAAATGATGAGCATGAACCACATAATCTTGACCTGCTTTGGTTAATTGATATTGATTCTTTGCCCTGTAGAAGATTTCTTTACAATCATATAAGTATGGACTACCTAAGACCATTCCACATTCACTTAGTGGCACCACATCACATGTTACCTCGTCCACATACTTAGATGAGATAGAAAATTTCAATGTGCACTACTTGGTTATGTGCATTTGATGATTGTTGCTTATTGTTATAACCCTAAATTGCACCACACATGCTTACCTGGCATCAGGCCAATTCATATCCCTTCCTTGCCAAAGCCATGCTGAATAAACTCTTAAAAATCCTCTTAAAACAAGTGGCACGTGCCCTAAACCACTACTGCACGCGTTGGAACGCTAACAGGCTTACTATTGCACGAGAGGGTCAGTTAATTGAAACTCCCGGCCATGCATGGCTGAGAGTTCGTCCAAAACCCTAGCTCCTTCTAGCCTATAAAAGAAGGGGTAGGGGTACTATTTGGAGGAGGAAAATTATAGCAAAGAAACTCTGCCCAATTGCCGAATCTGTTTGTCCCAACCCTTTATTCTTTCCTCAAGCCTAAGGAGAATTCAAGCAAAGTAGTTGGAGGACAAAGAAGAGGAGGAGCCCAGGATCAAGATCGAGGAACGGTGGCCAGTCTCTATCATTATTGTCAGTTGATTCATCTTGAGATTAATAAAAGAATACTTTTTCCGTCCCAATGCACGAGTTATATATGTTTTATTTGATTTATGCTTAATATCTAACCCTCAAGTGGAAAAATAGCATGCATGCGTAGTGTTTTGTCTTGATTGCAGGATTGTCTTTGGAAGGAGCAGCACAAGCAAGCGGACAAAGCGCAACGGAGGATCTACACCAAACATCAGTAAAAAGGTCAGTAGGTTCTTTCCATGTTTGTATGTGAAAAAGGGTTTTAGGTTTTGGGGTGGTAGGTTAAAAGTGATTTCTTAAGGGTCATAATCTGCATGCAAGTCTAACCCTAGCTTGCTAGTCCGTAGGGTATTATTTCCCAACAACAAAATTGGCGACTCCACTGGGGATAGATACTCTTAGGGTTTCCAGATTTGGTGGAGGTTTTTGGGTAGTTTAAAGGATCATATTCTTTGTTTCTTTGTTTGTCTGTTTTCTGTTAGGTCAGAGCTAGCAGGGAACCTGGTTCTTTATACCAGTTTTTCCTTGACTGTGCTTGACATTTATTATCGGGACACACAGAGGTACATGCAGCCTGCAGAAGGCCTGCACGTGTGTAACCCGCGCCCTAACCTTCTACAGCCCGTGTTTGAATGCTTGTTGTAGTGGTTTCAGTAGCATGTAGGGATCAGAGAGCTTAAGAGGCAGTCTCCTCTTCCCTGTCATAATTTTTCATTCTCAGGGGGCTTTCTGGATCCTGTCTGGATCTTGCTGGTTTACAGTCTTGTCTCAGTCTGTTTAGTTGCATTTGTTATTTTTGCAATTATTTTTCTTTTCTGTTAAGAAGAAGCATCCAAGCCTTTAAGAGACCCTGGTTGTCAATACCAGAGGCCTTTTCAGGTCTGGGCTGCCTGTGTTTTGTTTTGTCTTAGCATTTATACAGACCCGCGGCCTGTGCAAGTTCTGCCTGCGGGTACCCGCGCGCTGTTATATCTCGGCACGCGTTTGTACGCGTGTTGTTTCAGTGACAGTCGCGGGCTTGATTGGTTGCTTTTCAGCCTGGGTGGGGCAGTCATCCCCTCCTGTGGTGAGAAGTGTGCCTCAGGGGTTTGAGTCTAGGGCTGCACAGTCAGTAGGTTAGGGCCTCTCATCCTTAGCCTGGTTTTTTCTTAGTTGATTGTTGATTAAAAAGAAAAAGAAAAAAGAAAAAGATTTTGTTTTATGGTTTTTAGACAAGTGTAAGAGTCGGTGCTTTCTTGATTGCCATTGTGCATCTTTGCTCTGGCTCTTTGCGATCTGCGCTTTAAGCTAGAATTTTATTTTGTTTTCTTGGTTTTGTGCTTGTCGGCATTTTCCCTTTTTTGCTTCATTTAGCACTTAAATAAATAAAAAATTATCTCTTGTTCATTTGCTTCTTTATTTGAAGATTGTGTCGTTGCATCAATAACTAGGAAGAAGTATTTTTTCATAAGTTTTTTCAGAGCATTTAGGAGCATAAGTAGCTCGCAGATTGAGCGAAATTCCTTTATGTTTGCTGCATGAAATCTTAGAAAAGTTGAAAAGAAAAGAAGTCTTTCTTAGTTAAAAGTTGCTGGGTTTTGCATTTTTTGTAAAAGTTTTTGTTTCCAAGCATTTCTTATTCATTTTGCTTTGAGTCTTTACACACCATCAGTTTCACTTTCATACCTTGTGACGTAAAAAAGCCCATAAATGCAACGCTAATTTAAAATCTTTTAGACTCTTTTGTTTGTAGGGTTCATAGACTAGCTCAGGACTAGGGCCTTGGAATAGATTGGAGAGTAAATTCTCCAAGGCCACTCAAAACAAACATTGGAGTCTGTCATAGGGAGTGTAGAAGTCCAGTTACGTGAAAGTTATCCGGGACCCCCCTCTAACAAAGGGGCTAAACACGAGATCGCGTAAGGAAAGGTAGCGGAGATAACCCCTCCAAAGCCGGACCGAGTGTAGTGGAGAACACATATCATGGATTTGTTGAGGGATTCCGTCGTTTGCATTTTCCATGGGGCTCCGTGGGTCTCGAATCCGTTCGAGGTCCTCAGTTGTCTTCCGAACCATTTTCTCTCGATACCCTTGACAGGTTTTGGGCTTGATACTCTGCTCATTGTGGTCTACCCGACTATCGACTGTACCCGCCTGGTGACTGTCCGCGTGCTGGAAAACTAGTTGCCAATCTTTTATAGGGACATACACAAGTGACTGCGGGGGCATACCATGGTACCTAGGACAGACATCGGGCCACGCTTTGCAGAGTATACCTGGAGGGTGCTTCCATTTTCGAGTTGCACTTGCACCGGTAAGTTGCTCTAGTGTTGGTTATTGTAACTGTTCTTCCAACTAGTTTACTGTTTACTTGATTTATCTCTTAGGGGCTTCTTTTTAGTGTGTGTTACTATTTGATCATGTAGAATACCTTAGTGTGTCGTGGATCTTCTCACATAGTGGAGGATTCAGAGCTTCGCCGGTCACGAAGGCTTCTAGGCCTGCCGCCGGTTATACTGAAGCCACCCCAGCCACCATTGAGGCAGAGGCTAGACCAACAAGGGTCTTTTGAAGCAACCAGGTTTCAAACCATTGAGCCTGAACAACTCCCGAAGGAATCAATCACCAATCTTGGTTCGGTTGAAACCCCAACCACTGATACTTGGCCACAAGTTATTGTGCCAATTCAATTTTACGAAAGCCTGTCAGTGCCTCACAGAGCTATGGCAACAAACGTTGTTACTTCCTCTGGGAATTCTTCCATTCCCATCACCGGTGCTACCACAGGAGAAGCATCTCCTAACTTGCCGTCGTCGGGCCGAGCCACTACGGTCTCGACCGCAACTACGTCTCACAGTGGCCCGTCCCCATCTATTGCGGCAGCCACACCTCCCTTCACACCTAGTGCGACAGGCCCTCCATTCTCATACGGTATGCCTAGTTCGGGCACCAGTCCTGCACTCACTTACTCCACTTTACAGACTTTGGGTCTGGGGGCAGGGATCTCTAACGCTCCTCTGCAAGGTCAACTTGGGGGCATTCATGTCCCTTTCAATGCTTTTCCTTATGCTGGAGGTCATATCTCTCCTTCGTCCCCTTCGCTTGGTGGTCTACATCAGCAGTCTGTCGGGCAGCCTACACACACAAGTTCATTTGGAGCCGGGAGTCAAGGAACACCTACGCAAACTCTGTCGGTAGGTTCGTCACTGTTTGTTTGGAATGGGATGTTTGGTAATAACAATTTTGCATCCACTGCTTTCCCATCTAGGGGCACGCCCATTTTTGGACAGTCTACTCTGACGCAAGGTACTATTCCTGCACCGGGGGAACATATACCAGGACCTTGGAACTCAGGACAAGGATCCCTTCCTTCCTCTAGAATGTCGTTCTGGGGTAATTCTTTCCACAATCAATGGAACCCCGGACAGAATTCTATGCCTCTCCCATCGGGACCGGCATGGGGTAATCCTTCCCAAAGTCCGTCAAACATGATGAATGCTCAACATCCTATGTCCTTTATGAGGAATCAGCCAATGATGTCTCCACATATGCAAAACCCTTATGCTGGTCAGGGCCATGGTTTCTACCAGAATCTAGGCCAGTAGCCAAACTTTTCCTGGCAACCTGGTGCCAATCAAACTCCAGGACCCTTTTTCCTAGGCTATCAACAGCAACCCAAACTACCATTCCTGGCGACGTTACACTTGCCAGATTTGACAAGGTTGTTAAATGATCCTATCTGTCACGATCCGCGTTGGCCTCCTATGCCAACGAAGTTGCCTTCGGACATTCCAAAGTTCGAGGCCAAGCCTAATGAAGATCCAGGTGATCACGTGACTACTTTCCACCTTCTCTGGTGACACATATGTTATGTGGTGTGATGATTGCATAAATAATTTCTGTAAGTAGTTAGTTGATGAATGAATAATTCTATGAAATGTGTTATATGTTAGATCTGTTATAATTCATGCATAACCTTAGTAGAGGAATGGATCTTAAGAATAAAAGAAAGAACCACTAGATCAAGGTTAAAGAAGATTAATTGCAATCCCAAATCCCCACTCTTTCCTAGACTATAAGCATTTGAGCATTGCAGTCACCCATAGAACTATCTCAGGTGAGACTGTGCAGTACACTTGTGTGCTATCTTACCTTCTAGTTTACCAGGAGGGATGATAGTTTTAAAGGGTTTTGTTGGAATCTTGTTAAGATATGAACCCTGGTCAACCCAAGAGAAGGAAGAGAGTAGTAGCCAACAAATGGTTTCATTGCCAGCTGGAACTGCATGAGATTGAGTGAGGGGGATCTATGAAAGAATCGCGAAGAGAATGAAGGTATAAAAAGGAATGTTTAGACCATGGAATCCAACGAAGGTGGAGATTGAAAGTTGGTTGAAAACAAAGGATCTTGAGTTTGTGCAGAAGGATAAAAAAAACCCTAAATTAACACCACGCAAATATCTTGACAAGTACGTGTTTAACGACTTGCATGGGGTATTTTTTGGTGATTTCTCACATGTGTTATAGGAGTGGATATTGATGTTGAAATAAAACCACCCCACGAATTGAATTAGACATATCGAGTGGAATCATGTGGATATCGCACAGTTACAACAAGTTAACAACAAATTCACGTGCACAATAGATTTCTGACTAGATAGTATTGGTGCAGAGTTTATCATAGAATTTTCAGTAGATACCATGAAGTATTACAACGTAACAAAGAAAGAGTTCCTAAAGGGACCCAACGATATGTATATCATATCGATGTATACTTCCATCAAGATCTTACTGTATAACAAAGGTGTGATGACTATGGAAGAATACAACTAAACTTCCCTGTGTGCATGGGGAGGGGGGGAAGCACTGACAAGAGCTAGAGAAATAGAGGAAGAGATGGATAAGGAAAAGGAGGATACCTTGGACCCAATCATGATGGAGGAGTATCAAATCAAGAAGATCATGGAAACAATTGGAAAAACACATAGTGGAGTACCCCACCAATATAATATGAATAATAAGAAGAGACCATAACACATACAAAGGGCTTGGTAAGTGATGAATAATAGGTAGAGGATCTCCAAGCTATGGAGAAGATTGAGGAAATAAAACATGCAACATGTGAAAGGAAGATAAGAGGTCCAAGGGAAGAAACAAAGGCAAAACTTCTATCCATGTCAGTGTTGTGTGAAACCCATAACCCCATGTGTGACTAATACACCAGAAAGAATAACATTGTTTATACAACCTAATTTTAGTGGAATAAATACAGTAGGAAGTGCACCCAATCTAGGAGAAACGACTAGAGGATCCATTTAAGGAAGTAGTAGTCAAGTATGTACACTGTGCAAACGTCATAGTTCATCACCGTTCAAAATGGTGGGACATGATCCCACCATCAAGTTACCCAAATTCAAGGGAGAGGCATCATGGGATCCTGAAAAGCACCTGCTTATATGTGAGAAGATTTTGGAAGAAAAGAAGATCAAAGATGAGCATGCAAAACTTGCACAGTTAGATATCACGCTAAGAGACCGCACACCGGATTGGTACATGAGCTTAGTTGTAAACAGTCCACTAGAATCAACAAGGTTGATTGCAGATGTCAAGAAGATACTGATAAATGAATTTCAGAAGCCTAGCTTAGAGGATCAGTACATGAATGAGATGATTGAAATCAGGCAGAAACCAAGTGAGTCTGTTTGAGATATTGATCAAAGGTTCAAATGATTGAAGGGTAAATTGAAGTATTTCATGACTGATATGCAACATAGACATCTCTTTGTGAATTCACTGCCACCACACCTGAAATACCCTTTGAAGTAGTAGAAGTTTAAAATGAAGGAAGAGGCTCTACAGGAAGCCCTAAAACTTGAAGAGAACCAGTATCAAAATACAGATCCAACAATAGAAGAGATGAAGGAGGAACTGTAGAACCTCACATTTCAATTAAACCAGAATAGGGGAAAAGAGAAAATAAAATTTGTTTGGTGTACCACATGCAGGACGAAAGGACACCACAAGAATGAGTGCCCAAATTTCGTACAGTATATGGAAACATGGCTACCAAACCCTTTTCCAACAAGAGGACCATGGTGTGAGATATGTAAAACACATGGACATGACCCATATCATTGTCCAATGATGCATACGTATCAAATAGTATGCAAGATTTCATATTGCAAATTTTTCAAATCAGTGAGTCACGCTGATAAATATTGTAGGACAATGGACTTGATGTGGGAAAGAACGCCAGACACCTATAGGGTGCAGGAAGAAATGATAAAAGGGAAATATGCACCTCAGTTTAACCAAGTACCAACTCCATACAACATTTTGCAACAACAATATAACACTGCGCAACCACAATACAATAACACACAGTCTTAAGATAACCCCGCGCAATATACTCAGGTGACTTAGTACAATGCATTGCAAGGAGATCAAGGTGGATACAAAGGTGCAAGACACGGTAAAGGAGGATTTGGAAGAGGAAGAGGTCTAGTAGTATTCCATAACTTCCAACATCCAGGACACTATGCAAGGGAATGCCCACTTCCACCTATGACATGTATGTATTGTCGCACGATAGACCATGATATAGAGGAATGCCCAACACTTTTGGGGAAAATTCAAGAAAAGAGGAATAAAAACAATGAGAATGTCTAGTGGATATCTGTAGAATCCAAGGGATGATGGAAGAAATATCAACATAGTTATGCGAGGAGGAGATAAGATAGGAGATGACGTAGTACGACAAGATCCAACACAACACCAATGGGTGAAGAAGAATATCGAACCACAAAAGCAGTTTGATGCAGGGAAAGAAAAAGAAATATTCAAGGAGGCTAGACATGATTTCCTCAAACAAGATGTTGCATCTACATAAACTATACAACATACTTAGAACGTACCAATGTATGAGATTCCCTTATTAATGGATCATACCAATAAAACACAACCCGAAGAGAAAGTAAGTACCATAAAGACCTTTCTACAATCATGTGTTAAACTACTGAATGGTCCATCATCTGTTAAATCTTTGAAAAATATGTTAGAAATATATAACACAGAGGAAGGGAGGAATTTAGAACAAAAAACAGTCAATCACCTCCATACGAGAAGGAGGACATGCAAAGAATTCAGACTAAATGCCAACATTTGAGATTTCAATATGGGGGACATCATACTGGATTTAGGCTCTGAGGTAAACGTGTTACCCAAGAAGAAATAGAAATGTATGGGAGAGCCCACCTTAGGCTTCTCACATGTTCGGCTAAAGCTATCAAACCAACATACAGTTCTGCCAATTGGAAGGCTAAAAGGTGTGACAATAGATCTGGATGGAGTGTGCACTAAGGCAGACTTTGAAGTGATAGAAATAGTGGATGTCACAACACCTTATCCAACATTTCTTGAGCTGGATTGGGAATTTGATAACCAAGCCATAATCAACTTGAATACAAGGAAGATGACATTTGAATCAAGAGAGTACAGAGTCATTGCACCACTAGATCCATCCGAAGGAGAAAGGTTTGTAGAGCCCACTTGCTTAGATCTAGAGGAAATCAGCCAATTATACAGAACCATCACGTGCGAAGAAGATTATGTCAACCCAATTGTAGATGGGGTACTCAGTTGGAGGAGCATCACATGATGTGATTTTGATTCAGATACAGGGTTGGAAAATTAGCAACAAAGATTACATTAAGTATCCACAAGAAGGTGCACAAGAATAGACCGCGCAATGAGATGGGTAGGTATATAGATAAGAGAACCTCCCAGTTTTCATGGGGTGAATGACTTAGAATAATTCCTAAGAAGATACTATTACTGGAAAAATCGTTAAGTGGTGACACAAACTAATCTTCCCAAATTCAACAAGAAATTATAACAAAACATGATAGAATACAAACTTCTCCTTAGAATTCCATTGTAATGTATACTAGTTCAATGAGGGATAAACAACATACCATTTAAACATTGTTTGATCTTTGCTAGTGTTGTCCTTTCTCCATCTCATGTTCTATGGGATCTTGAACCTGTTGAGAAACACAATCCAACAAAGAGAAAGCAACGATATATATATATATTCCAATGAAACCTATGCATAAGATCAAGGAGTTATGCAATAAAAATGGAGACACTTTTATAGGAAATAAATGTATTACTGTATTATATTGATGAAAGTGGAGAATACAACCTATTCCTTGATGTTGCAAGGTCCTTCCGATGGCCCTTTGCCTCAACACACACACCTTTGCTCCAATGCTTTTGATGAAGAGTATACACAACCTGACTTGGAAATCTAAAGCAAAGCTATCACAAGCACAATATTCAACACACTTCTTCATACATAAGCCAACCTAAATATTCCCATGAGAGATCCCTCCTTATATAGAGTGAAGAGGGATGGATAAAGGGGTTAGAATGATCCCAGTAAATCAGAAAAGCAAGTGAGATCCAAACTGATCGGAGGCTACCTCGTCCTTTCAAAGATTCCATTCTAGAACCTTTGAGAAATTCTTCTTTTTCCTTTTCAGCATCATCACACCCTCAACATGAGTAACCTACGACGACGTCACAGGCCACTGTGATGCAGCATGAAAATATTTTGGATCGTCGTACCCTTAAAACTGGCAAGGTGCGACGATGTTCCTTGATAGGGTTTTTCAATAAGACAAGATGACTCCATTTCTTAGGGAAAGTCTTATTTCTTCAATAGCCTTCAGGGAATAGAGAAATAGGAGATACACATATCATCAGAGGTCACGCGGGTGAAAAAAAATAATGTGTAATAGAATTTCCCCCAAAGTATGAAGTTTGAGGACTACAGATGGAAAACTCGATAGAAGGCTCGTTTCGGTTGAACTTCTATTGAACATATGAATGACACGAAAATTGTCTTGGAAACATTGACTCAAGGAGGACCAATATACATACTTTTGGATGATCAAATGAGAGACAAATGGATTTCCCAACCTAGGTACAACAATGAAAAGGGGTGTCATGTTTGAGAGCAACTTACTGCCACTAACACAGATACAGATATACATTTCTTTCCCAATTTCCCCCCACCATTTCTGGCGAGTACCTATTTATTTTTACACAAGATTGAGGAGGATAACATATGCTCAAACTGTAATCTCATCCTTCGGATGAGTCTGTCAGAGTATTTTTAATGAACCCTGGGAAGGAGTCGTTCGGTAATGATCCTATCTTACATTATCCTTTTTGGCATAGTATTTCTTTAGGTAAATCCCATTTCTAGGTTCACCCAAAGTAATTCCATTGTAATCAACCAGCTCGTAAGCCCCTTTCTCTAATACTCATTTAATGATAGAAGGAACACACCACACGGGCTCGAATTTACCTGCCCCTAACAAGTCACGATATTGGTCATAAAGGAGAACCAAATCACCTTCAAAAAAAACATGAGGTTTAACATGTTTGTCATATTGAGCCTTGACGCATTTATTTTGGGTTTCTATTACTAATGCAACATCATGACGAGTCTCGTATAATTGCATTAAATAAAACAAACGTTCTTCTTCAGCTGTGGTTTTGGGTAGAAGTTCAACAACTAGCTTCAGAGACGGAATTTCACATTCAATCGATAAGGAAGTTTCGATACCATACACTAATTAGAAAGGTGTGAAACCCATAGCATATTTAACTGACGTTTGATAGGCCCATAATGTCGAAAAAATCATTGTATTCCAACTTGACTTATGAATCCCTACCATCCGTCGAAGCATAGTAGTTAAAACTTTGTTGATTGCTTCAACTTGTCCAATGGCCTATGGATAATAAGTGGTTGAGTTTTCATTCTGTAAACCCAACTTATTGGTAAGCTCAGACATCATAAAATTGCAAAAATGGGTGCAATAGTCGGTGACGATGGCTTGAGGGATACCAAATCTAGTGATGATATGATTGAATATGAAAAGTGATGCAATTTTCATGGTGTTAACGAATGTAGGCATCGCCTCAGCCCACTTAGTGAAATAATCCACAGCTACAATGATGTATCCATGCCCCCCGGCCAAGTGAGGGTTACATGTCATGAAGTTAATGCCCCATTTAGCAAATGGACCAACAAAAACTACAGGATAGAGAGGAGCAGGATGAGATTGAATCTTATTATTATAGGTTTGACAAGCGCGGTATTTCTGAACTACGAGAATGCAATCCTTGAAAATAGAAGTCCATAAGTAACCAACTCGTAGGATCTTTTGGGCAGTGGCATACCTAGACATATGACCACCACATGCTCCAGAATGACAGTCATTTAGTGCTTTCTCATCTTCATCATATGTCAGACATCGTCGAAACACAGCGTCAAGACCATGACAGTAAAGGGTAACACCATGAATAATATATTGATAGGATTGATACCTAATATGATGACGATCTATAAGAGATACATCAGACAATAAAGTTTGGGTTCTAAGATAAATTATAATGTCTCCATACCATATATCATCTGAACTGATTAGAAAGAGAGATTCATCAGGAAAAGAATTTTTCGCCACATTTTCTCTATCCGTAGAGGGAAGGTCACATATCAACTCAGTAAAGAACAAAGATATCTTTGAATTGGCTTTCTCAAACTCCAAATCTAACTTCTGTAGAATCACAATCCATTTCGAGTATTTTCCCCCTAGCAATTGTTGTGTAAGAATATGTTGCATAGGGTTGCAATCAGAAATACTCATAGTTTTGCACAATAATATATAGTGACAAAAATGTTGGACAACTTGGACAACTGTCAAGGCCAATTTATCCACATGCATGTTTTTTATTTCGGTGTTTGTAAGACTTCGACTTAAATAGTAAATGACATGTTCGTCATTTGAATCATCCTCTTGGACCAGAACCATGGCGATGGTGTGATCTGAAGCAGCCAAATATAGGAAGTAATCTCGACTGTAATCTGGGGGATATAATAGTGGTGTGCAGGTTAATGCAAGTTTCAAAGCGTCAAATTCTTTTTTAGCGGTGTCGTCCCACACAAAATCATGACCCTTCTTAAGAGGTCGAGTGAAACCTTTCGTCAGTTCGGCATAGTTAGGAATGAATTGTCATAGAAAGTTTTCCTTCCCTTGCAAACTTTGGAGTTGGCATAAGGTAAAAGGAGGAGGCAAATTGATGATGACTTCAACCTTCAATATATCCACTCTAATCCCATGCGTGGAAACAATAAAGCCTAGAAGTCATCCAAACTCCACACAAAAAACACATTGATGCAGATTCAATCGTATACGATAATATCGACATCGGAGGAAAATAACTCGTAAGTGTGTTGGGTGATCTTGACGATGCATGGAATGTGCTAGTAAATCATCAAGATAAGGTTTCACAATATTCTTGATATCGTCAAAGGCATAATACATAGCTCTTTGAAAAGTCGCACTAGCATTCTTGAGACCGAAAGGGATTTTACAGTACGCGAAGGTACCCCAAGGACAAATAAAAAGACTCAAGTGTTAACCTCTCTAGAGGGACGTCTTTCCTTGCAAGAATGCATTCAAGATTCAACAAACAATTCAAGATTCAATGAACGTTTATCTTTCCTATACAAATTTTATTAACAAGGTAAGAAATAAAATTATGGCATCCTAGTTTGCACCGGAACTCATCCTAGATAAAACGAACAGGGGCTTCACCTTGTTGACCAATATCTTATCACGTTCATTCATAAAGGGGTTTTTTTAATTGTGAAAAATAAGGCCAATCTATTGTAGGTATTTGGGGGGGGGTCTCAAGGGGTTTGTAGGTATTGGGGGGTATAAAAATGGGTATCTAGTTAAAATATGGGTTTCTTTTATTGAAAATATGTATTTGAAAGGGGGTTCAACAAAAATATTTTGGGAGGTATTTATGAATATCTAGTGAAATTAGGGGTATTATTTAATATCCCACGAACGCAGGTGCTATGACACATGTTCACTTAGTGAATACCCCGTGATAAAACATCAATGGAAGACTCTCACACGTGATTCAATGAACGAGTTCCATTTGGATGCAATAGTTCATGCAGTTACTAGTGTGTTTATGTTTAAGTACACAAATATTTTATCTGTTACACAATTATTTGTTGATGTGCCAAGTTACGGCCACAACACATTGTTGTTTTTAGAAGTGGAGAGGATAGCATGGGTTCCAAAACCATGGTTACACTTTGGATAAATCTGGACATGGTAGTTAGCGAGTTAAAATATTTCCAACATTAGATGGCAAATGTAAATGAAGCATTTATTACATGACATGCATTAGACCGTGTAAGGGAGGCCTAGAAATACATTGTGTTTGGTAGACTCATACTTTAATAATATCATGTACCCTCCATTGCCATCGTAATGTAATTATTTTCAATTTGGAAGACGTACGGAGAGGCATATTTTGTTTGAACTTTAAAGAATTTTGTCTAAACTTTGAAGTCTTGAAATTACTTATATTATTTTGATCTGCATAGTATTTGACAAATATTAATGGAGCATTCTTGTTGATATGAATATGGAAGTTGCATAGTATTAAAATGTTGGCTTGAATAATATTGTTGAACACGATTAGAATGGTTTTGGAGTGTTGTGTTTAGTTGACATTGTTGCTTGTCTTTGATATGAGAATTGATGAATGATGTTATATTGGATATGGATACTAAAATTTTTAATTTCCATTCAATGTGGTTGGAGTGCACACTTGGCTTTCCAAACTATACATTCACAAATATTTAATTACCAAATAAGTTTTATATAGGAAAGAGTTTATTGCATTCCACTTCTCTTTAAATCTCCTTTAATAATGTGTTCATTTATGCTTTCAAACTTGCTATGGTTAGAAATTTAGTTTTGACTTTTATAATTAATAGATGTAAATATCTCTTAATTTGGAGGTGTGGAACCATAATCTTTTATATCCTTGGTAGTCCTTGAAAATTAATATAGTATTATTTATATAATATATAAATTTTTATATTACTTGTCATCTTGTTGCTTTGTTACAAGTGGAGACTATTAACATCTGTGTACGATTTTGATGGCTTCGATAATATATCAATATAGATAACCATCGTCATCTTGTTGTGTTGTCTTGTTGTTAGGAGATGTTCATGGAATGCCCAACAACAAAAATAATGGTGATCCGACTAGGGAATTGTGATCTTATGTGCTCTACAAGAGATTCTATCACCATTGTTTTCCTTTTCTTTTTGATCTCATAACCATGATGTTGTTCCTTTTCCTCATGGATCAATCCTTCTCCCATGGTATTAAATGAAGATTGGGTATTTGTCTCCTTCATTAAACCTCATAAGCTAGAACTTTTGATTTTTTTTTATCCCTCTAGAGAGGTTAGCACTTGAGTCTTTTTTTTCCCTCTAATATATATATATATATATTAGAGGG
>JASDQU010108011.1:157053-168945 GCA_032191745.1 Picea mariana
TATATATATATATATATATATATATATATATTGCAATCTCTTTAAAATTCTTATTAAAAACAATAATCTGAAAAGCTCACTTTAGCATTTCCATTGCCCCTTTAGGAAGTATATTATACTAGCTTTATTATTATTGTTGCTTTTGGGTATAATAATTCCATTTTGAATGAAAGAAGTCTACATGTTATATAGAAAAGTTCTATGATGATGATGATTAATGTCCACTAAGACCGAATTGGTCTATCAAACCTTAAGAGGGTAAGTGATTACTTACAATTCTTTAGAATTTTGTTTTTGTGCTCGAAAAACATTAAGAGAAGCTTTCCAGGATCACCATACTTTTGTTGAGTTAAGAGGTTAGGAAGGTTGGTAGTGTGACAAATATTTTGAAAATGAGATCTAATATGGGTATAGGTTGGACAATCTAAGAGAAAGTGCTTTTCAACTTCAACCTTCTTAGTGTCACAAAGGTTGCACACTCTTTCATCCCATGGAGTTTTAGGAATTGACCAATGCCCAGTTTCACAATGGAGATCGTGAGAATTTGTTCTTATCTTAACAATGCTTATTTTTTTCTTTACACTTCAAAAAACATATAGATAATTTCGATCTTCTAAATTAGGGTTGATTACATCCTTATAATACCTTAATTTTATTTTTTCCTCTAACTCTTTATCACACCACATTTTCTCCTTAAATTTTGATTTGACATTTTTTTAATAGTATCTTTATTCTACAAAATGGTATCTTCCATGATTCCCTAATAGCTTATCCAAGTCCAGGCATCTTTATGCCATCCTCGCTTGAGTCAATGGTGGTTATGACTCAATTTTGAAGAAATTTTAGGAAGCTTATTGTCTTCCATGTTGTTTAACATGTTCTTCTACATTAGGTATCTAGTCATATCCATGCTCTCAATGGGAGAGAGGTTTGTTTCTAAGAGGAGGATGGGATAGGGCATATTTCCTTTAATTTTGAGATTACAGGTTATACAATTCTTTTGTATTTGCTATATCTTTCTCTAGGATTCACAAGAGATACTACAACCCCATACTTCACATCCATAAAGAATAACATGTGTAAAAAGTGTCTCAAAGAAGAGTTTCTTCTTATCCCAACTCCAAATATCAGCTGATTTACAATTTTTTTCAAGCCCATAATAAGCTTTACAACCCCCAATAATCCTTTTCTCAATGTTATAATTCCAATTGAGCTTGTGGTGAATATCAATTCCAAGAAATTTGTATGAAGTCACTTCCTCCAAGTTGTTGTTTTCATATACGAAGGTATCATAAGAGATCTTATTGGATTTAATAATTGTTATAGGAAAATCTCCTTGCGGACAGGTAGATTGCCTCAAAGAGCTAGACCCTAAACTCTAAGACAGAAAGTGCTTAACGTGGACACTAACTTCCTTTCAAATCTATAAAAAGTAATACATGAGAAGGAAGGAGAATAGAGGTACCTCTTTATCGATGTTTGTCCCTGCACGCTCTGAGTCGAGCTCCTAACTCTCACTCCTCGATGAGTCCTGTAGACAAACAAAGTATGATCGCTTCCTACTCTATTGATATTAGCTTGAAAAAAGATCTATCTATCAATGATAAGTTCATGTAAGATCACACACAAACTAGAAGGAAACAGGCCAAGCGTGTAATATTAATGAGAATAACGACAGCAGTACTCACAATCGTAGATGCGAATGCGACAGCTTCGTCAAGTCCCCTTTGTCTAACCCTTTCTCGAAAGATCCACAACCTGGATGATAGCAACTTCACTGATCACTCTCCTTTTGACTGACTGTGTGTTTCCTATGAGATCATAGGTTTCATGCTAGCAATTCTTCCCCCTTTTCACCACCATAGAGCCTGCTTATATAGGTTAAGAGAAGCTTAACCTCTTGAGTTATCTTTAGAATAAGTTGAGGAATCCCCTCCTTAGATCAGGGATCTCCTGATAGAGCTAAGAATTTGAATGCAACTGCCTTCTAAACTTGACAGATCCTCTCCTTTTTCTCCTCAACGGGCCAAGCACTGCCTCAAATTAGATAGCGCTCCCTCAAAAGGGGCATCAGGGCGCTATAACGCTCTCTAGGAGGCTCAAGGGGAGCGCCAACACTCTAAGGATGGGTAGCACTCTCTCAGAGAAGTGGTTTGTTGTTATAATGCTCTCCAGTAGCTTGTGGGGGAGCGTCAGCGCTCCTAAGGATGCCATAGGGGAACGCTCTCCTTCAAAACCCTGTTATAAGGGCTCCTTTCAGGTGATAAGAGTTCCTTGACTTCAGTTAACCATTTACCCTCCTCCAAATCAAGTGTATGAGATAATTTAAGTGCCTCCTTAGTGTCGTTATTATGGCAGTATGCTTGAACAACATTTGCGACACTTGTGAACAACTTGCGACAGTTGCGAAAGTTGTAAGGAACATGCGACACTTACGAAAGTTGAGAGGAACATGCGACACTTATCCAGTTGAGTAATATTGACGTGTAACAGAATGCCCCCCAAAGCATGAAGTTAGAAGATGAGAACTGATAACTGAAATGCTTTGTATACTTTCAAGCAAGGGTATAGACTCGGAGAACCTGACGGAATTTGCACACAAACATCCAACAAATATTATGACATGTTTCAAAACCCAAGGTAGGCTCCCCAGTGGAGTCGCCAGTTTCTGTTGTAGGAAAATATCCCTGCCGACAGGTATATTGCCTCAAAGAGCTAGACCCTAAACTCTAAGACAGAAAATGCTTAACGTGGATACTGACTTCCTTTCAAATCTATACAAACTAATACATGAGAAGGAAGGAGAACGGAGGTACCTCTTTATCGACGTTTGTCCATGCATGCTCCGAGTCGAGCTCCTAACTTTCGCTCCTCGATGAGTCCTATAGACAAACAAAGTACGACCGCTTCCTACTCTATTGATATTAGCTTGAAAATAGATCTATCTATCAATGATAAGTTAATGTAAGATCAGACACAAACTAGAAAGAAACAGGCCAAGTGTGTCATATTAATGAGAATAACGACAGCAGTACTCACAATCGTAGATGCGAATGCGACAGCTTCATCAAGTCCCCTTTGTCTAACCCTTGCTCGAAAGATCCACAACCTGGATGATAGCAACTTCACTGATCACTCTCCTTTTGACTGACTGTGTGTTTCCTATGAGATCATAGGTTTCATGCTAGCAATTCTTTTCCCTTTTCACCACCATAGAGTCTGCTTATATAGGTTAAGCGAAGCTTAACCTCTTGAGTTATCTTTAGAATAAGTTGAGGAATCCTCTTCTTAGATCAGGGATCTCCTGATGGAACCAAGAATTCGAATGCAACTGCCTTCTAAACTTGAGATATCCTCCCCTTATTCTCCTCAACAGGCCAACCACTGCCTCAAATTAGATAGCACTCCCTCAAAAGGGGCATCAGGGCGCTATAATGCTCTCTAGGAGGCTCAAGGCGAGCGCCAACACTCTAAGGATGGGTAGCGCTCTCTCAGAGAAGTGGTTTTTTTTTATAATGCTCCCCAGTAGCTTGTGGGGGAGCGCCAGTGCTCCTAAGGATGCCATAGGGGAACGCTCTCCTTCAAAACCCTATTTTAAGGGCTCCTTTCAAGTGATAAGAGTTCCTTGACTTCAGTTAACCATTTCCCCTCCTCCAAATCAAGTGTATGAGATATTTTAAGTGCCTCCTTAGTGTCGTTATTATGGCAGTATGCTTGAACAACATTTGTGACACTTGTGAACAACTTGCGACACTTGAGAAAGTTGTAAGGAACATGCGACACTTACGACAGTTGAGAGGAACATGCGACACTTTTCCAGTTGAGTAATATTGACGTGTAACAATAATCATGAGCTTAGTCTTATCAGTATTAACAGTCATACCCATATTAAAGAAAAAAATCCTTGAGGATTCTTAGTTGGTTTTCAAGATCATGAGGACTCCTTCCCATAAGAACGATATCATCGACATAAAGAAGAAGATTGATGACTATACCAGTGAGAGTAGGGCCGACACAACCTTCTTTTTCCAAGCATTCTTCTAACTTGTCAATGTATATGCCAAAAAGGGTAGGGGACAAGGGACAACCTTGTTTGACTCTGATATTGTAGTTAATATCTTTTGACGAGCCCTCAATGTTTTTAAACTTAGCAATATCATTCTCATACATTCTTAATGCAACAACCCTCAAATCTAGAGACACTTTTATCTCTTCCAACCTATTCCAAAGGTTTTTCCTAGAAACCATGTCAATTCTTTTTCTAAAGTCAACAAAATAACAAAAAAAGATTGATTTTAGTATTGCAACAAATGCCCTCAACTAAAAATGTTTAAAAAATAATTCTAAATTAAAAGGTTTCCTAAATAAGCACTCGTAATGTTTTAAGTATTATCAAAGCAAGTATGACCAACACGACCTTCTCTTTTAAAACACTATGAAATTTTTGTAGATGTCTATGTTTCAATATACGTTTTAATTAGAATTAGAAAGATTTCAATTAAGTAGTTACTAGCACAGCCACAAACTCGTGGCTGGTGAAAGCCGAAAAGTTTCTGCTGACCAAAAAAAGTTGTATAACTAGATTCAAAAAATATAAATTAATATATTTTCAACCGCACTAATGACAAAAGTCATCATAATCTTTTATTTTTATATTTTTCATAAAAAAATATTATATTTTATTAATTTTAATATTAAAAGAAAAAAAAAACATTTTTATAATTTTTATCTTTACATTTTTCTTAAATGACATTAATTCCCTTGTATATTTCAATTATTTTTTAAAAAATTTCAAAATTATTCATTGGCCTGCTCTTTGACTCTTGACATAGGCGTTCAACGACGGTATCTGTTCCTTGGCACCGTGTCCCTGCAATCTATGGTCACTACAGTAATTTAAAGGACCCATTTACCCATCACTGTTGTATATTTTAAATTACTAATTACAATTAATAATTAGTAATTAACAGCAGCACTGTTTCTAACCTGGAAAAAGAGAGCCATTTGCGTCAAAAAGCAGTTGAACAATATCGTTTAATGAAAGACAATTTTGTTGTTTCTAGCTATTAAAGGATATAGTATAATTCCAAAACGATATAGTGTGCATGTCAATTTAATTAAATCAATATAATTTAATATTTAAATAATCTTGAAAAACTTTTGATAGATTTCTTTGGAAAGCCAAAAGGCACTTCTCGTTTCTATGGAATTCAATTTATTGAAAGAGCATTAAATCACTTACTCAACCATCACAGTCGCAGAAAAACAAGCAGCTGGTCATCATTAAAACCCTTCTCGTTTCTATGGGATTATGCTTTTATTTGCATGCTTCTGGTCATCATTAAAACACTGATCCATTGATTCAAACGCCGCATTTTCAAACTAGTTGTTCATGGAACCTTACCAAAACTGCGTATCTCGTTGTTGGTATTTGGTTCAATAGAAACTGCGTCCGCCTTTCCGTGATCGTTCAAGACTGCGCCCCTCCTGTACACGCACCAGACTTCTTTTGCAGATTATAGGTGAAGAGATCGGGAGCCACATTTAGTGAGAGCAATACCTGCATGCGTATGGATGTATGCAATGGCATGATCGAATGCTGGTCTAGTTATGAGTTGGTGATCCAATATGAAACTTGACAGCTGAGGAAATCCAAAGGTTAATCATTTAAACGTGGTAATCATATGGTGCTATAATAATTTCTTAATATGATTAGGTAAATGTTAAAAAGTAAACAGGGTAACGGATGCATTCAAAAATACAAGTAAGTTACGAAGAGTAAATCACATTCATTGATTTGGGAGGACGACTAAGAATATGCCAGCATCTTCAATTGTTAGCCATCAGATTAAAAGGTGATTAATTGTACCCATTGTCAATAGGTGTACGCAGAAAGGCGTAATTAATGGATTTTATGAACTAGGATAAAGTTTAATTTTTTAAAAGTAAAAAAGAAATAGTTATTTAATTGTCATGTTAAATTTTAATTTAAAATTTAAAATAAAAAATATATTCAAATAAAGTATAAAGTTGATTTTTATAGATAAAAAGTTAAATTGTAATAATAATAATGATTATTTAATTTTAAGGTCATAATAATAATGATTTGAATGCTAAGAAGGTGTACATACCCTACTACCTCTCTAGATTTGAACACCTCCTAGAAGGAAACACATATTATTAACCATTAAGTAGAGATAGTATCTATTATATGCACCTTGAAGGTGTATCACTTAATTGTTATAGCTTTAGAAATAATAGTATTGGATACTAGTTTATCTAGGTTTTTGGTCCTGGAATAAAATTGATTTTGATTAATTGAGAGTTCATCTTTCTCTAAGATAACAAAACATGTTAACCATCAAAACTCATAAACATATAAAAATAATGAGTCAACCAACACTTACAAATAACCACTAATAATATATATTCATATATTAAATTTTGACTACATTAACTTTACTTATATATATATAATAATAAAGACCATCATGTGTTCCACATAGTATTATTCAATTTTGTAGGGGAAGATGTTCATATAACATGAAACATTAAAACAATAATATTTTAATTGATCTATTAATTGAAGCTAGGACAAATTAAAACAGAAAAATTTAAATCAATATATATTTTATAATATATATATATATATAAGTTTAAATTTGCTCTGTTTTGATTTGTTCTATATTTAATTGAGGTCCTAATATATTATAAAATATTTTAATATTTTAATTTATTTTATGATATTAATGTATTAAATTAACATAGATCGTTAAAAATTAAAGGTTTACATTTTAAAAGATTGGACATAATTTTTATTATTATTATTTTATTATTTTTTTTTAATTATTTTAATGTGTTGTGTTATATGAACATCTCCCCAAACCAAATTGTAGAGCTAGAAATAACAATAAATTATTTAAAAAATTAACTATAACAAAACCAATTTGAATTTGAAGGGATACTCAGCCAATTCTTAAGAGCTTGAACATCACGTGAATTGCACATTCTTATTATTGGTAGGATAGAAATTTCAAAACTAAACCAACCCATTAAATTTGACACTTTGAACCAACTCCAGTCAAAATTCCTACAATTTTAATAAAAAATATTGATGAGCAAAATAAATTTAACAGTATTTTTGATAGGCAAATTGCCCTCTGTATCAAATTCCTTCCCTCGTGAGGCCCATACAGTATAATCAAACCAAACAACAAAGAGAATAACGGCCTCTGTGAAAATTGATAGATATTTTAGGTATTTTAAACCGCCTCAATTCATTTTAAACCACAACAACGCTTTTCTGTCATTTCATAGATTATCATTCCAGTAAGGAAACATTCAAGATCCTGCTCAGAATTAAATTTGTCTCTCTTTGGACGAAACTAACTGGATATCAATATCGATAAGACAATTAGTCACAAACATCTTCGTTTAAGCTTTGGCAACAAATATTCATTAGCTAATAACAACTGGACTAAGACCTTTCAAGCTGTGAGGTTAAAGCTTTTCTAGTTAGCTAATAGCACCTGGACTGAGCATTGAGTATTAGGCAATATTCCTCCAGATTTCAACCAGAGAATCTGGCTAGTTTTATCATATACATATAACAAAGCCTGCGGCAATATTCCTCCAGATTTCACGTATATTATTTCGTATGCTTAAAACAACAAACCTGGTCACACGCATATTATTTCGAATGCTTAAAACAAACAACTGACGATAACTGACACGTCCACACTGTAGTCCTGTCATCTCCGTTGAATATGGACCCAGCAAATTCCCATGTTCAATCCTTTTCTTTGCACTGCTCATGAAGTTTGTACAAACCACAACCCTAACCCTAACCCTTTACCTATAACAGTACTATAGTATCCATGTAACTCCTACCGAGTTAGCAAGAAGAGGAAATGCAGCCTGCTAATTGTAGTCAGTCTCTTCTATATTTAAAGGGCCGACCTGTTGCCAATCTCTCTCTCTATGTCCCATTTAATTTTTTACCTCCGAAGCACTGTAAGAGACAGATGCAGGCCTCGCCAGGAAGGTGGGATTGTGTTGTCCAGCCATTATTACCACCATGTTTTCTTCTTCAATATCTTCACCTGATATCTCAGAATGCACACCCAACTCAGTGGAAGCATTAAGACTTTGCCCATTACTCTGACAATCAATGGTTTTCCAGTATGAACAGGCGAGTATTATTACTGCAAAGGCTACTAAGACCATCATGGCCGCTAACCCGCCAAAGAGAAGAGGGACGGGCCAACGCCATTCAGCCTGGTTGGCAGTGACAGTGACATTACTGCTGTTCTTGATCATGGACATAGATCGGCTAGGCATGCAATGCATCTCAACAGAATCAATGGCAGCTTACTCAGAAACTTAGACTACATGAACACAGAATTAAGCTAGTCTAAGAAAACACATAGTCTAAGAAAACACATAGCAGTAGCTATTGGATTTGTTTCTGGATGTAATGTAATGCTGAATATATAGCACGGCTTAGTTGATTTTGTGGGAAGAGGTGATTAGGGATTTAACTGCTAAAATCTACAGAAATATATAGACCCTACTTTATCTATATGCTTTTCAATTTCTATTGAATTACCTTATCTACATGTTTTTCAATTTATTAAATTCAAGTATATCAGAAACAAAAACATTTATAGCTTTAAAGCTGGATGAAATATCCTTGTCATACTCTGTCTAATCACCAACAAAATCATAGAATACAGAACAGTAAAAAAAAAATGGTGAAAATAATGTTTTTGAGTGTATTCCAAATAAATTCAATTTCAATTTTTATGTAATGCAATGCTCAATATATAACAAGAATTAACTAATTTTGTAGAAAAAAGTAATTAAAAATTTAATTGCTAAAATCCACTGAAATATACATACCCTACTTTTATTTATATGTTTTTCAATTCCTATTAAATTTAACTATATGAAAACACAAACATTTACAAAATTTAAGGCTGAATGAAATATTCGTGTCATATCTCTACCTGTCTAATCACCAACAAAATCATAGAATGCGGAACATGAAAAAAGTGGTGAAAGGAATGTTTTTGAGTGTAGGCCAAATATATTCTGCCAAAATGTATGGATGTGTAGTCCATTTATTTACCATCTAACAGTAATTGCCATCTACCAAGTAGTTGGGTTGTGGCTGTCTACAGAAGATCCTGCCCCCTTCACAATAATTGCCATTTCCCGTCTCTGATTTTGCTGTGTTCGGTACAGTGGTGCTGTATGTATATCAATCCTTCCAAGCTAAACCCAATCGGGTAATTATAGAGAAATATATGAAAGGTAAATCCAATTAGGCAGTTACAGAGAAATATATGAAAGGTAAATCTAATGGGGCATTTACAGAGAAATATATGAAAGGAATGTGATAAGTAGCTAAATACTATGTTGCATTATGAGGACATCAAAATACCTTTGTTTATTATTTTATTTTAGACTGGCATCATTAAATGGATTTATTTATTTAGATTTATTTTAAGATTATATTTATTTGAATATGAAGTGAGTTTTTTTTTTCTTTTGAAATATTTCATGGAGAATTTTATTGGGTACCTTCTTTCATTTTGAGGATAGTACTCAGAGTAAATCAGATTTTGTAAAAAAATCTAGGCTTTTAAGATACCTTGCTTATCTAAGAGATCAACATATCACTTGCAGGAATTGAACCTTGGTAGGAAGAAAACACCCCTCAATACAAATCACCAAGACTAAACCCAATTAACACATTAAATAAAAATTATAATTTTTTTTGATAAATTAATTTTTTTTAAATGTAAATATCTTTAAATTATTTTTAATAAATGCTTACATTTATATCAAAATTTCAAAAACTTGAAATTAAAATGTACATCCATCCTTAAATAAAATTATTATACAAAATTAAATTATTAAATATTTATATTTTATTTTCCTTTTTTATTTACATTTTGGTGTAATCTTTTTATTTATATATGAAATGTGTAATCTTTGTATTTATATATGAAATGCAATTAATTTTCAGTTTTATCCGAGTTATATATATATTTTAATATTTCTTTATTTCCAAAATTGGTCTAACTTTGAGAAAGGTAAGAGATTAAAAATGTTATTTAGATGCTCTAAAATCATTAGGAGTACTAGGAACATTAGGAGAAGGTTGGTATTGTGACAAATAATTTGAAATTGAGATCTAATTTGGGTATAGGAAGGGCAGTCTAGAAGAAAGTGTTTTTCTTGTTTTGGGGATTGTCCAACCCCTAGTTTCACTATGTTAATGAGAATTAGTTCTTATTTTAGCCATATTGATTCTATTTTTTAGGATAACCAAAACATAGAGATAATGTTGATCTTCAATATTAGGACTAACCACCTTCTTATAATATTTTAAGTTTTTTTATCTTCTAATTCTTTATGACACCATATATTCTCTTTAAATAATTTCTTCTTTTATTCCCCAATGATTTAGTCAATACTTGGCATCATTATGCCATCATTTTTTCATCCATGTTGTTTATCTTGTTCTTGTACATTACCTACCTAGCCATAGTTGTGTTCTAAATGGGGGAAAGTTATGCTAATTTACAATTATTTTCAAGCACATAATATGCTTTACACCCTCCATTTATCCTTTTTCTCAATGCTATAGTTCCAATTGAGCTTGTGATGAATATCAATTCCAACATATTTGTATGAAGGCACTTCCTTCTAGTTATTGTTGTCATATACAAAAGTATCATAAGTGATCTTCTTGAATTTAATTATCATAAGCTTCATTTAGTTAGTGTTCAAATTGTATTTCAAATTGCAATACATCTTCGTGAAGTCATTACGTTTAATGGTTCTCATTCTCTTAGTTTTGAAATCAATACATCCAATCAATTTTCATTATATTATCTTTTAAATTAATGAACTAAATAATTCATTTAATGTAAGATACCTTTATTTAAATTATTAAAACTAAAATTAAAATAATTGTTAAAGTATTATGAATGAAAAGAATAAATGGCATCTTTGTGATGTTAAGAAAATAAATGATAAAAGACACTTTCATTTAAAATAGCATTTTATACTTTTACATTAAATCTTAAATTTAAAATATTTATAATAGTATATTTTTTTGTAAATGAAACTTTATTACCTTAGATATTTAGAGAATTAGTATATATATTTATGCTTATAGTTGGTTCTGCCAAATAGATGGAAACCAGAACCATGGATAATCTTAAAAAAGAATCCATTGTGTAATTGAGAACATATATAACGAAATAAAAAAAATATGTGAACTATTGTTCTTATGTTGGGCTTGCCTAAAACTGAAAAGAAGATCATTTTGATAAAAAAAAGACTAGGCTGGTAGAAAATCATATGCTGGAGGTGCCTTGGTTTCCATTTACGTTTGGAGGTTGAGGCCAAGTAGGCGTAAAGGCATAAGGATGACAGCAGGTTGGGCACCTACTTTTAACATGATCGCTTGAGATCGAATCCAAGAAGGCGTCCAGACGGTGGTTCAGAATGTCCTGGCGATAAAGTTTCTCGATGACATCTCTTATTAGGTAAAAAATTAGCTGTAATTGATCCACTGAGAGGTTGCACAAAGGTGGTGCCACTAATTCAAAATTCACACTCGGGGAGAGCATGGTATCTAGGCAAGTTGCAGCAGGAATCAAGACTGAAGGAGGAGTCTCTTTCATGATTGGGCAACCGACTCGGTCTTCCATAACCAATATGGGAACATCCCCCCCTCCCCGTGAGGAGAATTGAGAAAAGAGCTCTGTAGGGTCGAGGAGTCCACCAAATGGGAAGCCTAAGGAGACTAGGGAGGAACTAGAGGGAACACCTCTTCTACGAAGACTAGAGTAATGTCTTCAGTGTCTCCATTAT
>JASDQU010108012.1:12375-24828 GCA_032191745.1 Picea mariana
AAAAAAAAGTAAACCCTGAAGTATGCCCGAGAGCAAAATTAGCTTAATAAACCAACTTTTTATTTATTCAAATTCATATACTTTTAGTAAACACTGAAATATGCCCGAGAGCAAAATTAGCTTAATAAACCAACTTTTTATTTATTCAAATTCATATATTTTTGCCCAAGGAAACCATGATCGAAGATATTTTCAAGAACCCATTTAGCCAAATTTTTGGGAAAAATTCTTTTCTTTTAACCAATTTAATAAAAATTGCATGTGATAACATTGGTTCCAATGGGGATAATATCCTCCCTGTGAGGCGCCAAAGAACCGGTAGACCATGTGCCTGATCCATTGGGCTCCTCTCACACCATGTCACTTGCAACCTACAAACTGTAACCTGTAACATTTCCTAACAAAACCACTGCAAACTGAAAATCACAACTTCTTGAAAAAATGAAAACCGACAGAAACAAGTGCTTTTCGAACGAACTTATTTATTCACAAATAACCCTACCCTAAGCTACTGGAAATAACTGCTCAATCAAATAACATTGAAATTCCAATGTAGCCAGTCAAGTAATTTCTCAACTAACATGGTTGCTTGACTGTGCTTCAACAAGATCAAAATAGGAACATGTAACAACATAGGAAACTTATGATGCTTTTGTTTCTCACAGTGAAGACGTGGATGCAAATTTAAGCAGAGAAATGTTTCCATATATTCAACTACAGGATCATAGAAATCATGGTTTCCAAAGTTTGTTTTTTTCTCCCCAATATCAAAGTTTAAAGTTAGCCATGTGTCATTTTTCTTCATTTGAAATAAAACTTCACAAGGAAGACTCTGAAATGAAGGAATTTGGGGTATTTTTTGCTCTTCTAAAGCTTTGATCTCTCTCTCAATATCTTTGGAAAATTCATCCAAAAAATGAATCTTGGCCTCTGAGCTACATTTACATGACTTTAAATAAGAAGACAAAAATACATAAATGTTTTCATCACCCCCATCTTCAATGCACATATCGTTCCATTCTATAAAACTTTGAATGGAAGGAGAGTCTACCACAAACTCTGCCTCATCAATCCATGTTTCCAAAAAGAAAACCCCAAAATTTGTAATAGTTCTAATAGATCTAGTAGGAAAACCTTTAGCCCAACCTTTACACTTTCCTTGGAACGAATCATGAAACAGTCTAAGGAAAACATCTTCATGTTTGACTATAAGAAGCTCAGTGAAATCACGAAAATTAGATAAATGCTTCAAAGTCAAAATCAAATCCTCACCAATAAATTTTGGACTATTCCTTAAAAAATATCCATCCTTGGGTAAAGGATTTGGAAAACCATAAATCTATGAAAAGTCCAAACATGCATACCTTGAAACAATTGTAGCAGCATCTGAGTTCTTCATCAAATCCAGTGGAGTCACTAGTACCTTCTTCAAGCTTTAAAACCTTCAGACAATGGAGTTTCCATTGATACTTTGACATATGGATACAGCTGATAATGGAGTCCCCAGGTGGATGATTTACAACCTCCTTGTGTCTAACTGTTGTCCACCATCAACAATTAGCTCTGAACTTTTTTCATTTCTCCTAGGGAAGATTTCACCTTCAATCCTCGACAATGATGCCAAAAATGTTATCACTCCATAATTTCTCTTGGCCGCGGGAGGGAAACCATGAAGGTAACCACAAACCACTTTAGGTTTTATTCCGACCTATACAACTAATTAGGGCTCCCTCAAATATGTAAAGACTGAAAAAACTCAAGAAGATTTACCAATGAGCACACATAGGTAAGATTTCGCAATAGGATGGGTTTTTCTTTTGTTTTAAAAGGGTTGGTAAGACAAGAAAGAGAAGGAAACCATTGGGCAATGGAGTCAAGATCCGAGCTTAAAGATATTGAGTCAATAGTTGGTGATGTACTCTCTGGAAACAAAGGCAAAGTAGGTGATGTTTTTCAACAAATAAACAATATTGAGATGGCAACAAAAAAGAGAAAAGGGCATCCCATTAAACTAAGAGCACCTAACAAAGGGTGAGTTCTTAATGTAACTTTAGAAGAAAAAATAGAAAGGAGATAGATCACCATGGATAGAGCATCAAATAGATATGAATTCTGAACATGAAATCCTTAACACATAAACAAGTATTTACTACATGAATGGAGCATCAGATAAAGATGAATTCCAAACATATACTCTAATTCAAATAATGGAAGAGAATGACCATTAATGGAAATGAGAATTACAAAGGAAAAGACATACTTAAAACATTACCGTGATGAATCTCTACGTCATGAAAGTAATGTACTTCTCTAATGACATGTAAATGATTATTTATGAGCTGACTAGGTCCCTGTCACAGTTGCTCAGCGTGCTCACTACACATATGATGACTACAACAATTACACAACATGATATCGTTGTGCAACCCTTTTCTTGCAATTTTTCTATGGAACTTGGCTTAAATCTTAACCTCACTATAGATTTTCATTTTAATTTTTACCTCATCATTGGGAACATCATCAGGAGCTATAGATTGAGGTTTTGTTTTTGACTTAGAATGTCACTAAAAATCCACTAGCAGTAACTTTTTCCCCTACACCTGGTCCTCTCACAATAAGCAGTTTCTTATGATACCTTGTTGTCTTGAATGCAATGATATTGTCAGAAGCAATTAGTTGGGAAAGTAGATGTGTCTTTGAGTATCTCCTCGGTTCTTCACAACCCTTGTTAGCAAGAGTATAGACAACTCCAACATATCTAAGAACCTCAGAACTAGAATATGCATCTTCTCTTTGCTTTATCATTTCAAAATCACAGAAACTTGGGTCTGAAACGATGCATTTCTCCATCGAAACTTCACCAAATTGTGGAAAGAAGACCACTCTTGCTCAAAATTAGGAGTAGTTAAAAAAAAATCACATGTCTCAGTTGTGCATATTTCATTTCCAACCACTTGGATAAGTCATTGCAATCGATTCTTGTCCTTAAAGATGCGTTGCCAAAAAAAAATTACACAAAGGTTTTTCATAAGTGTCATTTTATGATGTAAAGAGCCAAAATATCTAATAGCATCAAGTGATGATGTCCACATATCTATTGAAAAACAATTTTTCCTAAATGGTTATATGATAAGCATTGATATTGCATCAATCAATGAATCAATTAGAGAACCCTCTCTAAGAAAACCCACACTGACCTAACTCAATACTAACATCGATGCCTGTAAATAAAAGGGGAAGACTCCCAAGTAAATTTCCATATAATATTGGTTCATATTTTCCCCTGTATAATTATTTAATTGTTCAGTGACTGAGATTGCAAAGTTTTGGGGAATGGAATCTTCTGGTATTTGACATAATGGGGACCTGAAACCTTTGCAGTTAGAATCGTGACACTTATCATAGTAACATGTTGTTCGGAAATCCACGATAAACATCACATGATTTCTCTTACGTTACCTGCCAATGATTTCACAAAACCAATTTCCAAAGATATTATATACTATCACACCTTAGTATGAGTTCCAATACCATATTTGAATATGCCCTGGAACATTTCCTATAGAGGCAACAGTTTCCACAAAATCATCAAGAACTTTAAAAAGAGATCGCCCTAAGGTGCATGAGCTTATGGTTCCTTTTATATGCTTGACATGATCCACTGTAAATCCAATTGATCAATAATTACAATGAGCTTCCCTTACAACAAGAGGCTTGTTTGGATGTTTCCAATGTCCCAAAGTTTAATACAACACCAATTTCCACCTCCCAAATACGCACAGCACCACCTTTTGAAACTTTGTTCCTAATGAGTGTCAACCATGAACATTTTCAATGATGTTGGTATCCTACCATCGCATTGGTTCTCAAACATTAATTTTCTTTGACATTCAGCATTGTATCCTCTCTTCTTAACAGTTGGCACTTGACCACAAAACCTGGGCGTTTAAATTAATACATGGAGCATTCATATTGACATTTGGTGTCATTGGGTTTGGATAGTGTTCCGTTTTATATTTACGTAGTGGGATATATCCCACATCGATGGTGTAAGACAATTTACTATTGTTTTTATATACCAATGTATTCACTTTTCCTTGATGCATAATGCACTTAGAAACGCCCCTTGTGGGCTCCTGCCTTGTGACTTGGCGCTTGGAAGTTGACTTGAGTCGAGATTTGGTGTGATGAAATGGCTGGTGGCTTGGTTATTGGGCCTCAGGGCCACCAAATTTTTTATCAAATAAAAAAAAAGTAAACCCTGAAATATGCTCGAGAGAAAAATTATCTTAATAAACCTAATTTTTATTTATTCAAGTTCATATACTTTTGCCCAAGGAAACCATGATCGAAGATATTTTGAACAACCCACATAGACAAAATTTTGGGAAAACTTCTTTCCTTTTATCCAATTTAATAAACAATTGCATGTGATAACATTGCCTCCAATAGGGATGGCGTCCTCCTTGCGAGGCGCAAAGAACTGGTAGACCATGTGCCTGATCCATTGGGCTGCTACAAACCTCTCACACCCTACCACTTGCAACTTACAAATTGTAACATGTAACCTTTCTTAATTGAAACCCAACTGCAATCCAAACAAAGCCATTGCAAATTGAAAATAACAACTGCTTGAAAAGTTGAAAACTGACAGAAACAAGTGCTTGTTGAAAGAAATTTATACACAGATAACCCTACCCTAAGATGTTGAAAATAACTGCTCAAATAACACTAAAATTCCAATGCAACCAGTCAAGAAGATGATCATCTAACATGGCTTCCTTACCGTGCTTCAACAATGTTAAGAATATGTAGCATGGTATATTAGAGGATGTATACTTTGTTGTAACATCAAACCCAACAACATGAAGCAATTTCACTACCATCCCTTACATGTACCCTCTCGACCTTGGGAAAACATTTCGATGGATTTTGTGGGAGGTTTACCAACAACCAAGAAGGGACATGACTATTTATTTGTGGTAGTTGATAGTTTTAACAAAATGTGCATTATCATGACTTGTAAAAATACCATCAATGGACAATAAGTAGAAAATAAGTTCTTTGAACAAGTCTAGGTGCACTTTGGGATACCAAGGAGCATCATCTCAGGTAGGGATACCATATTTCTTAGTGCATTTTGGACTACATTGTGGGAGAATATGGACACTAAGTTGAAGATGTATACAACATTCCATCCACAGATAGATGGGTAGATGGAAGTAGTCAACAGGAATTTGGTGCAACTTTTGAGGGGTTACAATCAGAAGTATCTGAAGACTTGGGATGAAAATTTGACCTATATACATCACTCTTATAACATAGAAGTCCACACTTCTACTGATAATTCACCTTTTGAAACTTGCTTTGGATATTTTCGACCTTCAACCTTAGATGTTGTATATGGAAAACAATGAGGAGTGAGGGACGACCTCACAGGAGATGCATTAAAAGTAGAAAAAGAAGTTAAGAAGATCAGGAAGATCCATTTGCAATTACAGGAGACACTGAAAAAGTCACGAAAAAAGTACAAGGCTATACATGACCAACAAAGAACAGAGAAAACATTTATAGTGGGAGACAAAGTATGGTTACAACTAAATATGGAAAGGCTACAAGGTCCTAGAAAGAAGATCAAGTCTCTGCAGTATGGTCCTTTTGAGGTATTGGAAAAGGTGGGAGATAATGCCTACATACTTATTCTACCCCCATACATGCACATTTCCTCAGTACTGAATGTGGATAATCTCAAAATCTATGAGCCCTCCATGTTGGATTAAGAGGAGTAGCAGGTCCTACCTTCCATAGAGGATTTAGCACCATATGATTAGGAAGAATTGGAAGAAGACATAGTATTGCAGAAGTAGTCCAGAACTACAAGAAAGGGGTAGCATGACCTTTTCCATATTTGGTTGAAAGAAAAAAATTTAGACAAAGAAAAGTGATACTCCAAGGAGAAGGTAGAGGAAACATTTCCTCGCCTTATTCAATAAACATTTTCGAGACAAAAATCCTCCTTAAATGGGGAGGTATGATCTAGATTGGATCATTATTTTATTTTTCATCTATCTCACTACTTTTTGGGTGGAAAAATTAGAGGAATCATCTTGCAGGGCCATTTCAGCGGCTAGTCGAAATTTGGAAATTTAGGTCCAAAAAACAGTCAGAAATATTATAGATCCATTTTGAGGGGTAAAATGACCTTTTTTTTTTGTCCAAACCTTAATATGTAAGAATATTCTAAATTCTACACATCGATACCTTTCCAACGGTTCAGATCATTCATCAATCAGAGTTCGTATGAGAAAGTTATGCCTCCTGCAAGTTGACCTACCATATTGATCACCATGGTGCATTCCACGTCAGCCTCCATTACTTAGACATGTCGAGCTATCAACGTAGTGGATTTTCTAAGAACATTCTATAAGGTCCAAAACCTTATCACAATTGAAGGTTGAGGAAGTCAAAACACCTATCCTTAGATGGCTATCGAGCTATGTTAAATATCAGGACACTAAGAGGAGAAGGGGTTCCATTGTATCTTGTTCCATAGCTAAGAAAAACATATGAGATTGGTATTTTGTGGGAATAACATAGGAGGATATATTATGTAGCATCCATACAGGGAAAAGTAAAATCCACAGAGAGTGCCTCTTTCTTTGTACTTATATAATTTCTTTNGAGAAGGGGTTCCATTGTATCTTGTTCCATAGCTAAGAAAAACATATGAGATTGGTATTTTGTGGGAATAACATAGGAGGATATATTATGTAGCATCCATACAGGGAAAAGTAAAATCCACAGAGAGTGCCTCTTTCTTTTTACTTATATAATTTCTTTACGAGAGAAAAGAGAACATAGCAGCCTCACCTTCTAGCTGGGTTTTCTCCCGTATTGGGTTTCCCAGGTCATATCTTGTGTTTATTTGTGGATGATGTGAATTTGTTCTATTGTTATCTATGTTTTTTTGTTTTATATATTTTATTAGTTATTAAATATTCCGAAGATCTAAAGGAATTTAACCTTAATAGTAAATATTTTAGTATTTTACTAGATCTATTGTGACGAACTTTTCTAGTGGAATATCCACGATAGTTTACAGATCATTTTTAATTTCATCAAGAATGTATATTTTGTAGCATATGATATTCACACTAAGTACTCATGTAATCTTATCCACCTAGAGGGACAATGTATAGTTCACTCTTGTGTTGTTTACATATGTGACCCACCTAATGAAAACATGATATCTCTCTAGATTGTCCTTATGTGGTGGACTAATTTCCATGAGTTTGTCCTACCTTAGCTTATGTTTATGACTTAATATGTAGGGATTTCAAACACTTCGGTGAGATCCTTGGCCACCATTTCTCTCTTGGTCTTTGACCTTTGGTAATAAGTCTGGTTCATTTTTACCCTCAAGGAACTTGTTTGGGATATTTCCTATCTTAATGAATTTAGTAGGGGGTGCAAACCCATGACTGGGTCCATAATCACTTAATATGCCATAGTTCCATGATGGCCCAAACTTTTTTAGGGTTTCTATTTGTGGAGTCAAATGAGTCAAACCTCTGTAAACCTTGTCTATATCTTAGTGGGTAGTGTACTATGCATATGTCCCATGGCATGTAGAGTAGAGGATTATTTTGGGCCTAAAATCCTATAGCACAATGTTGTAGAAACATATGCTATGCAATCAAACCACGATGTAATACTTTTCCATCTGACTCAGATGCTCTAACAACTAACCTAACACACACTTACACCTTGAAGTCTTTCCTTTGTCTAGTATTTATATGCTTCTATTTATATTTTTAAAGTCTCTTGTATTCTTCATTCCTTCTCTCATTATCTTGAAATTACAAATTCATATTTGAGACACATTTTGATCTAATCTCTCTTCTACCTCTTCCATGTGTTTAGGTTGTTGGCCCTATCATCTTCAAAACATTTATGGGGACCTCTTGTGATTGGCTTGGATCCATCACTAAGGTTTCATTGATTCATCCAATGGAATATTCTTTTACATAGTTCCATTCATACATTGGCTGATTAAACCTTACAACCTTGGGATACTGAACAAGTATGTTGGCAGTGGGTACCGGCCTGTGGTATGACTAGGTAAGCCCGTCGGAGTACCGAACAGGCTTGCTGGAAACAGGGCATTCTACCTAGTGAGGATGGTAATCTAACAAAAATAAATAATAAATTTAAACTTGTCCTGATGTACAACATTACTTGTAGACAAAGTTGACATGAAGCATGTATGGTTAAGTTAAGGTTAATGAACTCCATAAATTTTCCATTGGGAACTAACTTTGAGACTATATTGAAACTCTCTTGCCTACCTCTTCTTATCTATATATAGGATATCTTATCCTATAGGTGGGGCCATATTTTAACCGTCTTTTCAAACCAATATGTGAAATTTATCTTTACACTTAACAAGCTATAAATCTTCGGCTATTGGGAGAACTGACTTGTTTCCTATATTTTTTATTGTGAGGTGTCACAATACTTAGGTGTGGGGGAGGGGTTCATGAGTTGACAAATGATAACATTTCCTAGAGAAGTAAACCTTTATAAAAAAAAATTGTATTATGATACATGTCATTACATCAGCAGTCATTTTATTTCTTCGAAATGCTAATTTCCTGTGTGTTATAAATTGTTGTACATATCCTTAACATACCACTTTATTGGTTTATAATTCGTTATAGGCTATTCATTGTAAGAATTGAAATTACATGCCTTATGYGAGTGGATTGAGTAAGCATGGTGGAAAAATCAATAATAATGGAACACTCTGCCTCTTCTCCTAATCATTGTGACTKTCAAAACCATTCCAAGATTGTAGGTTATTCATTACAGGAGTTAAAAATGCATTTAGCATAGAGGTACCATATGGAGTKCCATATGGAGTGTCATATGAATTTTTGTATGAGGTGTCGTATGAAGTGTTGTATGAGGTGTCGGACAAAGTTCCATATGAAAATATACACCAGTAACTGTCCACAATTTCAGGTAACCAGGAATCAATGGAATTTAATTGAATTAGTTCATGGCAATCAAGATCAAATGATGCAAACTTTAGACATTTTCATGATCAAATGTCAAAGTCAAAATACTTGGACATTGATCTAACTTCGTATCATTATGATTGCCCCCAAAAACATGCCTTCAAATTTGAATTCGCTCACACATGGAAACTCATGCGTGCATGTGTAAAACCAAATCCACCCTAGGCGCACTCAAAAATGGAATTGGGTTATCCCATTATTCCTCACACTCACCTCTGCTCATTTGTGTTCGCCCATATTTTTAAACACACTCAACCTCTATTCATTTCGTTCCTTTGTTCAATTGCCCTCGGCCTCTACACAATCATGCCCTTCCTTGGCTCGATTGCACCCTTTATTTGAATTTCTCTCTCTGTCCATTTTTTCCACACCGTCACGATGCCCAAAAGGTATGATCCCTCTTCCTACGCAAACCTATTCGCCATCTCTGAGTTTGCAGAGTGCATGGAAATATTTTTTCACGCAAGTTGGGGGTCGTTTTTGTCTCATTTGTAGGGCCACGACGATGGCATATCAATGAAATTTTCCCTCAATTTTGATGGGAAGACAGTGCACGTGGGGTCTCTCACCTTTGGAGTCTCAGAGGAATTCATATCCGCAACCACGAAGCTTCCAAGAGTGAGAGAAAGATGGTTTAAAAACCACCAGTTGCTGCGATCAAGCTATAACGGGGTTTTTAAACCAGAACTTCAGAACATCTATGGAGCTAAAGGATACTCCAAGGAGTGGATAAAAGAGATCTAATCAACCCTCTCATAGTCATCACCAGGTTGATCACATGTGAAGGTAGATATTCCACCTTTAAATCCTGTCACTTTCGATTGTTAGCCCACTTTCAGTTCAACAAACCATTGAATTTTCCCTTCTACTTTTTAAAGAGCTTGGAGAAGATGTCCTCTCAAGTGAGGAAGAATGTAACCTACCCCCACAACAACCTCTTTCACCATGGCCTTATCAATATCCTTGTTTTAGCCAAATTAGAAAAACAGGGGAAAACTTCGGATGGATTCATTTACAATTTTCAAATCCTCACTTGACAATCAAGACTAGCATAAAGACATTGGATCTAAGGACTATTTCTCCATCCAAACCCCACTCTCCAAGGACTCCAAACCCTCCTGCACAAGCCATTTCTTTACTGGAAAAAAAATCCAAGAAGCTTGTTGATATCCCTGCATCCTCATCGAGCAAAAAGACAAAGAATCCTATTGTTAATCTCCATATGCCTTCAATATCTCTTGATCCTACACCCAAGAATCTACAAGAAGTAATTCAACAAGACTTTCCTAAAGTTCCCACAAATAGGAGAGGAGCTAACAAATTTAATAGAGGACCCTTTTGAAAGAGTACCTGGAGCACAAGAGGAAAATCTTATGCAAACCCCTGACTACTTTGGACCCTATCCAAGTGTCTGTAATTTTTAAACCTGTGAAGTAAAGAAATGCATATATATTCTTAAGAAAAACAAAATATAATCAATGACTCATTCACATAGTTCACAGATAATTATACCAGAAACCCTCAACTAGGAAAACCTTTCATCGGATGCAGTTGTCATATCTGACGTGCCCACACACGCACATGCAAAGAATATAACACATACCCAGCATTCTCCCACTTTTTGTTTTCTTTGCGTCCAGGGGTCCAGGGGATTATATAGTCAACAATCCAGGGCAACAATGCCCATTGTTACTCTACACTAGGAGAAATTTTCTGTGCTCACAGACTTTGTCAATGAATCTGCAACATTCTTCAAAGTGTCAAACTTTTCCAGCAACACCTTATTTTCCTCAACCATGTCTCTCACAAAGTGATACTGAACATCAATATTCTTTGTCTTCGAATGATAAGATGGGTTCTTTTCCAGGAATATTACACTCTAACTGTCAAAATATAATCTCATTGCTTGTTGTACCAACCCAATACCTGAACACAATCTTTGTAACCATACGGCTTCCTTGCTTGCATGAGTGGCTGCCATGTATTCAACTTCTGTAGTTGAGAGTGCCACTACAGCCTGTCTTTTGCTCATCCAACTGATTGCTCCTCCAAATAGGTTAAACACATACCCACTTGTAGATCTTCTACGATCCATATCTCCAGCCCAGTCTGCATCAACAAAGCCATGTATGTCCAACACTCTGTCCAATCCTGGTCTTCCTTGGTAGCACAATCCATAACTAGTAGTGCCACGTAGATACCTGAAGACCCTCTTTACTGTTGTCCAATGCTCCTTCCCTAGTTTTGACATATACCTGCTCAAAACTCCCACTGCATGTGCAATGTCTGGTCTAGTACAGACCATTGCATACATCAAACTTCCAACTTCACTGGCATACGGAACATGGGACATGTCCTCTTCTTCTTCCTGTGTCTTGGGACACTGATTTGCAGATAACTTTACACCTATAGGAATAGGAACCTTGACCGGTTTACTTTCATGCATATTAAACCTCTGCAATATTGTCTCAACATAGTTTCTCTTATTCAACCAGAGTTTCCTGTTTGCACGATCTCTTTTAATCTCCATTCCTAGAATGAAGTTAGCAGCACCGAGATCCTTCATGTCAAATTTGGAGGATAGCTGCAATTTCACTTCCTTGATAACTTCTGTTATCACTGAAATTTCGTCCGCACAGGGCGACAAGAACTCAACATCATCAGCACAGAAAAACAGTCATTCATGGCACAAAGGTTAACTCCACAGCACAACAAAGGGGCCAAAACTATACAAAATTGGCTAAAAAATTAAAAAGCGCATCGCGCCCATGGAAAACGCGCGCATGCGCGCTATATCTTCGTACATAGGGCGCATATGCGCGGCTGTGGGGTGCAAAACCCGCGCGCCTGCCAAACGGCGCATTTATGAAGCTGGTCGACCTCCCAACCACTAATGGATTGGCTCCCAAGTTGATTTGACATCAAATCCGAGCTCAATCTGCGTGGGGAGGCTGGTCAAAGACCTAATGGTGCCCTAAAGAGCCCCTTTTCACNTGGCTAAAAAATTAAAAAGCGCATCGCGCGCATGCGCGCTATATCTTCGTACATAGGGCGCATATGCGCGGCTGTGGGGTGCAAAACCCGCGCGCCTGCCAAACGGCGCATTTATGAAGCTGGTCGACCTCCCAACCACTAATGGATCGGCTCCCAAGTTGATTTGACATCAAATCCGAGCTCAATCTGCGTGGGGAGGCTGGTCAAAGACCTAATGGTGCCCTAAAGAGCCCCTTTTCACATTCAAATGGGGGTGCATAATAGCTCAAATCTTGGCTATAAAAAGCCATGGATGATCATCATTTCTTCAAGGAATTCATTGTAATGTTATGCTGTTGGGATTGTTAGAGTCTCACTCTTTAGCAATAGTCATTATCAA
>JASDQU010108012.1:24928-38537 GCA_032191745.1 Picea mariana
CAAGATTTTTGTTGTCGAGTCATCTCCTAGGAATACATCACCACCATCATATTTTTCATATTCAGAGAACCAATCCCTGTGAGGATTCATATGGTATGATGCACCTGAGTCAATCAACCATACATCATGGTCTGCATGTGTACTTGTAGATGCTAGGTAAACATCACCTCCTTCTTTAGTGGAGGTTTTCACCTCCGTGGAAGAGGTAGTATCAGATCCCTTTGGTTTTTCAACCTTCTTAGACTTGCAATCTTTCTTATAATGCCCTGTTTTTCCACACTTCCAACATTTCCTCAAAGATTTTCCTGGAGACTTTGATCTACCTGTAGATTTATATCTCCATCCCGAAGGCTTACCANTTCTATGGAAGAGGTACTATCAGATCCCTTTGGTTTTTCAACCTTCTTAGACTTGCAATCTTTCTTATAATGCCATGTTTTACCACACTTCCAACATTTCCTCAAAGATTTTTCTGGAGACTTAGATCTACCTGTAGATTTAGATCTCCACCCCAAAGGTTTACCAGGGTTCCTATATTGGGTATGCCCTCTTACAAATAAAGCATATGTGTTGTGTCCATCCATGAGTTTTTGCCTCATCTCTTCAGATAACAAGGATGCAACTACATCCTCATACTTCAATGTAGATTGAGTAGTACTACCTATTGCTACAACCATATTATCCCAAGAGTCTGGAAAAGAACATAACAAAGTAATACACTTATATTCTTCTGCAATTGTAATATTAACAGAGCCAAGTTGACTTACCAGAGTATTAAAGGCATTTAGATGTTCTGTCACAGAATCTCCATATTCCATCCTAAGATGATACAAATTCTTTCGAAGAAACAACTTATTTACCAGGGACTTTGATTGATACAAATTCCCCAACTTATCCCATAGTTCCTTGGTTGTAGATTCTCCCGAGACATTCAACAACATCGAATCTGCCAGGCAGAGTCGAATAGTACTACTTGCTCTTCTATCCAACTTCTCCCAATCTTCCTTTGACATACCAGTAGGTGGTGTACTAGTAGTTTGTGTACCAATCATTTGTGTGCCAGTAGGCTACATACCAGTTGACGGTGTACCAAGATCCACAACGATCCATTGTTCTTTGTCTACAAGAAGGTCCTCCATCTTCAGCTTCCATAGCTCAAAGTTTTTACCATTGAATTTCTCTATCTCGATTCTAGAATAACTCGTCATTCCTCTTTCTGCACTCAAATCACCATTGCAAAATCTCCCACTAAACCCAGGTTTATCACAGACCCAAGATAAACTTGATCTATCAAGATCGAGCCAAACCCTCAGCAACAAAGGCATCCCTCTGAAGCCAAAAATGAGCTCTGATACCACATGTAAGTTTTAAACCTGTGAAGTAAAGTAATGCATATAGATTCTTAAGCAAAACATAATTAAATCAATGACTCATTCACATAGTACACAAAGATTTATACTGGAAACCCTCAACTGGGAAAACCTTTCTTATATTCATTATATCGAATTTCACCATTTACTATACAATATATACAATGTTCTTAGGTATTCCGTAGATACTGAAACCCTAATCTCTAAAACTAGGATTAAATTTAGTAAACCGCTAAAAATAGCAAAACCTGCCCAGAAACAAAATTTTGGGGTGCTGCCCCCCCTAGGACCCCGTTAGGAAAGCGCTCGATGCACACGACACAAAGGGAACTACTAGAGGGATCGTTAGACACAGTTGTCATATTTGACGTGCCCACACACACACATGCAAAGAATATAACACATACCTAATGGTGTTCTCCGATTTCGGGAGTCCTCACAAAAGACTTAGGGAAGTGTTTGTAGACGAATTGAAGCCTCAAATAAAGACAAAATCTGAACCTACTTCTCCTCATCAACCCCATATTAATCATACCTCATAGATGCCTACCACAGATCATAAGACCGATATACATTCTACATATTTCAAAGGATCTAAGCCCTCCTTTGAGATATCTGATCTTGCTCTAGCCATGGAGAAATTACAACAAGAGAATTTTCAGTTGCTGCAACAATTGGAAGATAGGAAGACTATGGAAATGCATCTTCACCATGATAATGCAGTCCTCCAAGAAAAGGTGAATTCCCTTAAAAGGTTGGCTGATGAGATGATCAAAGCCAACTGCAACCTCAGGGCACAATTGAAGCAACACAAGAGGCATAAGACAAAATCTTCACGGCAAGAAGGAGAAGCTTCTAAAGCTGATCCTCCTCAGCAAGCTTAGTCATGAGGGGCAATTCCTTTTTGTTTGCAGTGGGACCTGCAAAATATTAGGTGTGGGAGTAATGTTGGGCCTGTGATATGGTTAATTTAATGACGATAATTAGATCCTTTTTGGCCAAATGTGTATGTGCATTTTCCTGTTTTGAAGAGTTTTTGTGTTAAATCGTCGTGGTTCATATGAGGTATGTATAATTTATGTTTTACGATGGTTTTGAATATAATTTAGCATGTTTTAATGATTTCAGGAAACTAATTTGCATTCTGTTTGTCACAGGGAAAAATGGCAGGTCGGTTTTGCATCCGGCACTCTGTCCAGTACTCCATTTGACACTCCCTCTGGTACTCCATCCAACACTCCGTCTTGCACTAAAACCATGGGCGATTTGGCGGTTATCATATCGGTGACCAGCGATGGGCGAATCAAAGACATGGGTTTTCTTTGTGCTCGTGGCCTCCAGCTACTAAGATTCTAACAACTCAAATTGGGTTGTTATGATGGGCGTTTATTGGCTCACCTTGTTTCTAGAAGCCACCGACGGTTAAGACGCATTGAATGCGATTTGTTGTTTTTAGAGGAGGTCGACCCTTCCAATGGTCGACCTCTCAGCTTGTAAATCTATAAATACCACATCAATGGTCATACAATAGTTAAGTTAAGTTAGGGAGGAAATCAAAAGAATAGTTAAGCTCTGTTTTACCAATTCTAGACATATTTTGCTAAAACTGTGTAAACCTGCATTTTTTTATTTTAAATGTTGAAATTGTGTTAACTAAGCTCGTGATTCATCCTTGAAGAGTAACCACGACCTGTTGGGGTACCCACCAACAGTCTGGGTGAATATTTAGTTAGTTTGATTGTGAATTTGAGTAGTGTAATCGTCATTTTGTTTATTTCCTGTACATGAGTTTTTATTGTGTTTATTTACTGTATAAATTGTTGTTCATAATTTAATTAGTTTAGTTCAGTTTTGCAGCTTATTATGGAGGCTAGTGTTAATATGCAATGATATGTTAGTTGATAGGAAATGAACTTGCAAGTTCTTAGCTACTAACCTTGTGTATAATTAGATGATAGTTAGATTTTTCATATGCTGAAATAGAGTTTAAAAACAGAGTTAAAACAAAGTTTCTAGTTCATGGTTTCTTTGGCACGTTTCAGTGGATGGATAGTTGTTAGTTTTAGTTTGCTTATCTAATTGTTGTTTAGTTTTGCTTATCTAGTTGTTAGTTAGTTTGCTTATTTAATTTCTTTTCATATGCTGAAATAGAAATATGATTTAATTTATGTTTTATGAGTATTTTCCATTTGCAATTTAATTTGTTAAAATATAATTAGTTGAGTTTATTTCATGCAATTTCCTTTTCTAGATCTAGGCTGCAATTATAAATTTGATTATTGATTTTAGTTTTCAGTCATGAATCTAAGTAGTATAAATTTGCTTAATTAGTATAGAATGCAATTGAATTAAATATAATAGTGTTTTTATATTGTTGATGATTAATGCATAGATTGAATAATCACATGGATATGCATGATAGTTGATGTTACTTCTATAATGGCTAAGTTCTCATTGGATTGTCTAATTCACACTTTTCACTTTGCTATCAAAGTCAATTATGATTTTATCCCTCTTGAGTTATCGTTAATTGTTAAATTCCATCGTGATATTATAAGACACCAGAGACATAACCATCAACACTATATTTGAATTTTCTTTCTTTTATAGATTGGAGAATAACTTTCTTGCTTTGGTATATTAAAGAATAGTTTTCTTTTCATAGATTAAAGAGTAGTCGTTGATTACTTTTATTATCATGATGATTTGAATTTAGTAGATTAAGATTTCCTTTCATAAATTAGAAGTAATTGTGAAGTTTAGTTTAAGAATAGAGTTCACTTGCTTATTAGTTTGATTAGTTTCTTATTGAGTAATTTTGATTAGTTTACTTGCTGTAGAAGTTATCATAGGTTAATTAGTTGTTTGCTTTCTTATTTAATTTCTTATTTAGGTTAGACATGTGGGGCAACACATGTAGTGTATTTTCTAAGAACATTCTAGAAGTTCTAAAAACTTATCACAATTTAAGGTTGAGGAAGTCAAAAAGTTATCCCTAGATGGCTATCGGGCTATGTTAAATACTGGGACACTAAGAGGAGAAGGGGTTCCCTTCTTTTGCATTGTATCTTGTTCCATAATTGAGAAAAACATCTGAGAGTGGTATTCTGTGAGCATAAGAGAGGAGAGATTTTGTAGCAGCTATATAGGCCACATATCAAAGGCAACTCAATACAAAGTGCCTCTTTCTTTGTACTTGCATCATTTGATTACCAGAGAAAAGAGAGAAGAGAAGCCTCACCTTCTAGCTAGGTTTTTTCCCATATTGGGTTTTCGAGGTCATATATTGTGTTTATTTGTGGATGATGTGAATGTGTTTTATCGTTCTCTATTTTTTCTATGTTTTCTCTATTTTATCAGTAACCAAATATTTTGGAGATCTAAAGGAAATTAACCTTAATAGTAAATATTTCAGTATTTTATTAGATATGTTGTGACAAACTATTCCAGTGGAATATCCATGGCAGTTTACAGATCACACAAAGTGGAAGATTGTTTTTCTCTTTTTGGAGGTTTTTTATAGAAAAAGGGAAGAAAAAAATCAAAAGGAGGTTGATTGTTTCCCTAGTATGGTCGCCAATTTTGTTATGGGACTTATCGGTAAATGCAGACATAAACATATCTCCCTAGATCCACCTAGATCTAGAACAAAACAAAACAGAACATGACGCTTTCCCTAAGCTCTAATCATTGAGTTTACTATCTAGCAAGAGATGGGAAACATAACATTTAAATATCGCTTCCTCTTGTCATTATCGTCCTAGCTCCACTCCAGTGCTCCTATGATATTGAATCTGTAAGGGAACACAAGCCAACCAAAGTGAAAGAAATAATATACTCAATGAGAACCTATGTATGTGATCAAGGAATCATATAATAAAAGAGATAAGTTTTATGGGAAAGAAACATATCATTGTATTATATAGTAATGAAAGTGGAGATTACAACCAAAGCCTTGATGTTGCAAGGTCCCCTTCTGATGAACCTTTTCTCCAACACACATTTGCTCCAACCTTGAATGAATAAGATCCACAATGACTTGATGAACTGAAATGAGGTTCTCAAGAATGATCCAATGAAAAATTCTCCATGCAATCTTAGCTTATTCAACCTTCATTGACCTTAAAATCAACCTTTTGTGCTTAACCTTTTCCATGAGATATCCCTCTTTATATAAGGGAAAGAGACATGGTTAAAGAGATTGGGATGATCCCACCAAATCAGAGAAGCAAGTAGGATCCCAACCATATGGATGCCACCTCACCTTCTAGAAGATCCCCTTCTAGAACTTTAGTGAAACTTAACCTTTTCTTAGTATTTTGACATCGTCGCACCCTAGCTTTAGGGAAGCTTGCAGAGATGTCACAATCGAGATTTAGGGTAGAGGGAGACGACCAGGCATCATCTCACCCTGATTATGGTGCAACCTTCGACGACCCTCCTTGACAAGGTTCTTGATAAGAGAAAGTCAGTCGCTTTCCTCCTGGAGAAAGACTCTTTTTGGGAACATAAACACATGTTTGTCAATGGATCACTGGAGTGACCAAAATAATGTGTAACATGGTGTCAATTATTTCTAAATTATATCAACTTCCTTTGCAATCTCTAACCAACAAGCTAGTTTTGATGTATTTTGCAACAACATAAATTTTTAAGGTTGAAATTAAAAAAATAACATCGTATAAAGGGTAAGAATATCAATAAAAACATTCATAAAATTTCATAACATTATTTAAATGCATATTAAAAAATAAACATACAATTTTCCAAGTAAAATAAAAACGAAAAAAATCATCAGCATTGCTATTTTTTCAACTTTATACTTCCATATAAAGAGGGTTTTGGAGAATAATATTAGATGACACGTCACTTATCACAAAAGAATGGTAAGGCATAGTGACATGGTACATCTCGAAGTCAATTTAATTTCTTTAATTGAAGGAAATGTTGTGTTGCAACAAATTATGTGGTAACTCTTAACCTTAACTAAACATGTCATTTTTTCCACCAAGGTTGCAAAGTTTAAGTTTTTAAACTATAATATAAATATTCCATCTTTTGACATTTCATTGAAGATAAATATTGTTATGACATGTATGTTCACATATTTGGTGACATTTGGTTTTTTCATTGTGTAATATTTTTAAAATTATTTTTAGTTTTAGAAATTGTTTAAAATTATTGAATGTAAAATTGTATGTTAATGAATATTTATGAGGATTTTATAACACGATTTATTTAAAAGTTGTTTTTTTTTTTTCCATATTTTTCACACTTGAGTTTATATTGATGTTTCAAATCTTTACTTGGATTCTTCTTCAGGACAAATGATAAGGGTTGCAAAACTATACTATAAGTACAAAAGAATGAAAAAAAAATCTTACTAGACAAGTCCACTTTCAAATCTTTACTTAGATTCTACTTTAGANGTTGCAAAACTATACTATAAGTACAAAAGAATGAAAAAAAAAATTTACTAGACAAGTCCACTTTCAAATCTTTACTTAGATTCTACTTTAGAACAAATGATAAAGTCTGCAAAACTATACTATAAGAATGCAAAAAAAAATCTTACTAGACAAGTCAATGGAAACTAAAATAACACATAAATAGATAATAAATCATAAACCCTAAAAACTAAAAAAAAACCGTATACTATACATAAGCTATACATGTTATATAAAAACAATATATATTATATTATATTAAATTAAAACTTTTAAATAATAATACCATAAATAAATTTATGGTATAATTAATATCTATATCTATGGTATAATTAATATCTATATCTATAGGTTTTAATTTAATACACTACAATATATTCTTTTTATATGATAGATATAACTTTTTTTTATTTTATAGTTTTTTTAGTTTATAGGTTTTAATTTAATACAATACAATATATTATTTTTATACGATAGATATAATTATAGTTTTTTTTTTTTTTAAGTTTCAGGGTTTATGAGTTTTTTCTATGTTTATAAATCTTTTTAGTTTTCATTAAGTCGACTTGTCTGGTACAATCTTAAATTTTAATTTAATACAATACAATATATATATATTTTTATATGATAGATATAACTTATATTTATTCTATAGTTTTTTTAGTTTTTAGGGTTTGTGAGTTTTTCTTTATAAGTCTTTTTAGTTTTCATTAACTCCACTTGTCTGTTACAATCTTTCCTGCATCCTTTTGTATTTATAGCACAATTCCACAACCCTCATCATTGACTATTTGTCATGAAAATGAATCTAAATAAGGATTCAAAACATTGATCGATATGAATTTTACTATTAAAAAAACAACTCATAAATCTCACACCACGAAAATTTGAAAACAATAATGAAGATCTATTTTCACTTATATATGTTATTTAATGGTAAGTCTAAATGCATTATGTAACCCCTCTCTATATATTATTTAATCTAATATGTAAAAACACAAAAATTTGAAAACAATGACGAAGATCTATTTTCACTTATATATGTTATTAATGGTAAGTCTAAATGCATTATGTAACCCCTCTCTATATATTGTTTAATGTAATATGTAAAAACATTCGTTTTATGTTATTATGAGATCGCTCTGCAACTAGGGTTTTACCCTTCCCCACAAGCATGACCTGGGAAACCATGACTCTCGGCCTCTGGGGCCATGGATCGCCAAGAGGGGGCGTCGCAGGGCGCCTCCTACAACCGAGTTACAACAAACGGCACACTCTCTAAAGGGCCAAAGCGGCCAACTTTTGAGACGTCGCCGGACCTGCGTGAGAAGCTTTTGGTGGAAGGTTCCTTCAAAGACCGTGAAATGGAAATAGATCCGGTGAAAGAGAAAGCCCCCGCGTCAACTCCCCGGCTGCCAGGTAAGTGCATTCCTCAAGCTCCCCAAACCCCGAAATATCTCATCAGCACACCGCGTATTGAAGAACAGAAGCAGTACATGAGGGATTATGCCCTGGTAGGCAAATTCCTAGGGCTTTGGCCCTCTGAGCGAGACTTGATCAAATGGATACAACATTGGTGGAAACCGAGAGGACATTACGACTTGCAGTTGGGTTCCAAAGGGTTCTTCACTATCATCTTTCATAACCTGGAGGATCAGAATCGTGTCTTCGAGGGAGGGCCGTATTTCTACAATTCGGCAGGCCTTTTCCTAAGATTCTGGACTGAGAAGTTCAGCCCTGAGAAGGAGGACTTCGCCCACGCACCGGTCTGGATCAAACTATACTCTCTGCCCCAGGAGTTCTGGCTGGAAGAGGTCATGGCCGGCATTGGCAACACCATAGGCATCTACGTCAAGTCCTTAGAGGCCACTAAGCAGCGACGCTATACATCTTATGCACGCATCTGTGTGTACCTGAACATTGCCAAACCACTTCTAGGATCCATCACATTGGAGTACCATGATGAAGACTGGTCTCAGACCATCGACTACGAGCACATCCCATTCCGATGCAGAAAGTGCCATGAGCATGGTCACCTCTTCCGGGAATGCCCACTCAATCATGCACAAAAAGAAGGGAACATAGAAGGCGGCAAGGACAAGGACGGATTTGTACAACCAGTGGGGAAAAGGCGTCAAGGAGCAAAGAGGCAACCAGCTCAGGTAAGTAAAGACCCCTCAACTAGTAACAAGTTTGCAATCCTGCAAGACCAAACAGGAGAGGTCGTCACCCATGCTCAATCGAAGGTCATCCCTTCGGGCACTGAACCCCCACCCACTGGCCAAGGCAGGGAACGACCCTCTCTGATCAAGGCACCTGATCTCACTCCACCCGACACAGCCAAAGACCAACAAGACCTACAGGAGACAGAGGATGGGGAGGTGGATATGGAACTAGAAGAATAGGACCTAGCAGGGGTAGATCTAGAGCACCTGGAGCATGCCTACAGGCAGCAAAAACTCTACACCATTCTTAGAGATCAGCTACGGAAGGTTCACAAGGTATTTCTCAACTCCTCTGCGAGGTCCTCAGCACGAGCTAGCAAAGGCCTAGTAATCCAGGGGGGTCAATCAAAAAACCCAAACAAAATCCAAAAAGATGAGAAAAAGCGGGGCAGAAAATCCACCAACAAACTCATACAAGAAATAGGAAACTATATGGTGAATTCTGGACAAATCAACCTGATTTCGGATAGCTTCCCTCCCCTCCCCACCCCCCCGTCATCATGAAGGTCATCACCTGGAACATTAGAGGTCTCAACGGACGTAGCAAGCAAAAACGGCTACGGGAGTTGATCATAGCAAGACAACCAGAGGTCTTATTCCTATAGGAAACAAAGTGCAGCTCAGAAGACATTGACAAACTACTACTCAAGTGTTGGAAGCAGGGGGTAGCAATGTCTATAGACGCCACAGGCACCGCTGGTGGATTGACCATTTTGTGGAACACCAATGCAATAATCCTGGAGAACTTCTCGGCTACTAGATGGGCCATCAAAGCTGATTACAGGCTCATAGGTTCAAACAAGCCCGAACATCTGATCAATGCCTATGGCCTAGCCAGCCCAAGGGATAAGCAGGCTTTTCTTAGAAGCCTGAGCCGTGCCTCGAGCCACACCCATCATAAGAACTAGATCGTCGGAGGTGACTTCAATATCATCTGCAGCCTGGAAGAGAAAAGAGGAGGATCACGACGGTTGGATAGGGAATCCGGCGATTTCAACAGTCTCATAGACAATCTTCACTTAATAGATTTGGACACCAGTAATGGCTTCCACACCTGGACAAATAGAAGAATTGGAAGTCACCAAATAGCTTGCAGACTAGATAGATTCCTCGTCTCTGAAGCGCTCATGTTGGAAGGCACTTCTATGGAATCCACTATACTCAATTTCCCAGGGTCCGACCACTGGCCGCTACAACTATGGGTGGATATTTCAGCCACGCCTGGTAAGAAACCCTTCAGATTTGAGACATTCTGGCTAGACCATCCTGATTTCCAAGAAAACATCCAGATCCGGTGGAGGGAAGCAAAGGTCCATCGAGGTTCCAAAATGTATAAATTTCAGCAGAAGTTGAAGAACCTCAAGCACACTCTCAAACTTTGGAATCAGAACACTTTTGGCAATATCTTTGATGCTAAAAAATAGCTTACGACACAAATGGAAGAGATTCAGCGTCAGATTAGGTTGCAGGGATTAACAAGGGAGCTCAAGGCCCAGGAAATAAGCATAAATCAGTAGCTCGAAGACAGGAGGCGACAAGAAGAAATTCTTTGGAGGCAGAAATCGCAGGTGCAATGGCTCAAAGAGGGGGAGCGCAACACCAAATTTTTCCATAGAACAGTCATTCAGAGGCGTCATACCAACAAGATCACGCATCTCATCTCCGATGAAGGGGATGTCTTACACTCGCATGAAGACATGGAGGCCACCCCGATAAGGCACTTTCAAAACCTCATTATGGAACCGCAGGTAGACAGATTAGAAGCCATCAACAAGATCACGCAGCATGTTCCTTCCCTTGTTACTCAGGAACAGAATGCTGGCCTTCTCAGACTGATAACTATTGAGGAAGTGGACCAAGCTCTTCAGGAAAATTTGAAATGTAAGGCTCCTGGTCCTGACGGATTCACCAGCGACTTCTTCCATCACTGCTGGGCGATGATTAGAACAGAAGTCTGGGAAATACTGGAAGACTCTCGAGCATCGGGACAGGTCCTCCAGGCTCTCAATGCTACCTTCATAACCTTAGTCCCCAAAGAGGGGCAAGCTCATCACTCCAAGAAGTTCAGGCCTATAGCTCTCTGCAATGTCATCTATAAGCTCCTTACAAAAGTGATAGCCAGGAGACCCAAAACCATCTTACCGACAATCATTTCCCCGGAGCGATCTGGCTACGTGGAGGGAAGACAGATCCTAGACAGTGTCATCCTGGCTCATGAAGTGATCCATTCCTTGCAGAAAACCAAGACCCCAGGTATGCTCCTTAAATTGGACCTCGCTAAAGCCTTTGACAAGATCAGTTGGGACTATATGCGAGCAATGTTGCTGGCTTTTGGCTTTGATTCAAAATGGGTAGCTTGGATACTGAATCTAACCTCCACGACTTTCTTCTCTATTCTTGTCAATGGCGTTCCCTTGCAGCCCTTCTCCCCTTCTAGAGGGATCAGGCAAGGCGATCCCCTCTCCCCCTTCCTTTTCATTATCCTGGCCGAAGGCCTTAACAGATCTATCCATGCAGCAATTGGATCAAAGCAGCTGTCAGGGATGCCCCTCCATGGCATCTCCCCGCCTATTTCGCACAGTCAATTTATTGACGACACCCTCCTGATGGGTAGCCCAACGGTCCGAGAAGCTAACTCTCTCGTGGATATCCTCCAAACCTTCTCTAATGCCTCCGGTCTGGATTGCAACAAGGACAAATCCTAGGTCTTTTTCTTCAATACTCCCCCTCCGATACAGTGCCACATCTCTGGCATTCTAGGTTTCAACAGAAGCTCCCTTCCATCCAAATACCTCGGCATCCCACTGATAGATACTGCACTCCGGAACTCCTCGTGGGAGCACCTCTTGTCTGCCTTAACCAAGCAACTGTCCTCTTGGACCTACAGAGCTCTTAACCTTCCCAGCCGTCTCATTCTCCTCAAGGCTGTCCTTCAAGCCCTCCCGATCTACTCCTTCTCAGCGCTAGCCGCTCCAAAGTTTGTGCTCAATACCATCAAAGGCCTTCAACGAAACTTCATTTGGCAGGGACTCAATACNAGTGCCACATCTCTGGCATTCTAGGTTTCAACAGAAGCTCCCTTCCATCCAAATACCTCGGCATCCCACTGATAGATACTGCACTCCGGAACTCCTCGTGGGAGCACCTCTTGTCTGCCTTAACCAAGCAACTGTCCTCTTGGACCTACAGAGCTCTTAACCTTCCCAGCCATCTCATTCTCCTCAAGGCTGTCCTTCAAGCCCTCCCGATCTACTCCTTCTCAGCGCTAGCCGCTCCAAAGTTTGTGCTCAATACCATCAAAGGCCTTCAACGAAACTTCATTTGGCAGGGACTCAATACAGGGAAGAAAATGGCTTTGGTCAGCTGGGACAAGCTATGTCGACCCAAGGAGCAAGGCGGCCTAGGTCTAAGGGATGCCGTCATCATGAACAAGGTCCTCAGCGCCAAGATTTGGTGGTGTTGGCTAAAAAGCCCCAAGGACCTATGGGCCCGACTTTGGAGAAAGAAATATGCTCCAAATGTGGCAGAGAAAAACTTAATCCGGTGGGATGAAGACAACCAGGGCTCCTTAATCTGGATTGTGGTTATGCAGAATAGGCGAATGGCGACTGAACATGCTTTCTGGGAAATCTGGAATGGGAAGACTGCCCTGTTTTGGCAAGACTCTTGGAAACAATGGCCGATCCTGGGTAAGGAGGAATGGGCCCTTAACATATGCACTCAGGCCAATCTGACAGGACTGATAAGAGTGGCCAATTATTGGAAGGTTGACTCCCAGGAAGATACGTGGCGCCAGTGGCACGTGGATTGGGAACGCCTCAACTTGGAGCCAAACGAGTATCTAGGTCCTTTGCAGGAAGAATTGGAGAAGCGAAGAATTCCCATAATAGCAGGAGAAGACATTCTGAGGTGGGGACACAAACCACAAGGCACCTTCAGCACACGAGAAGCATACCGGCTCAGGGCTCCCTCAGAACCCCTCCCCAACACACAATTATGGAGCAAGCTCTAGAATCTTAAGCATTGTCCTAAAATTACCCTCTTCCTCTGGCTAGTCACACATTCCATCATTCTCACCTGGGACAACTTATCGAAAAGGGGATTTGTGGGGCCCTCTATGTGCTTACTGTGTGGCGAGGCAGAGGAAACAATGGAACATCTCCTCAACTCCTGCCATTACACTGCCCAGATCTGGGGTCAGGTGGCGTTGGTTATGCGTACTTCCGACCGCCATAGGGACAACATTCTGGAGACCATTGCTAATTGGCGGGACCAGGCTTTCCGTTCACCCCTACTTAATCGTGTCTGACAGCTTATACCAGGCTTCATTCTTTGGCAAACTTGGAAAGAAAGGAACAACAGGATCTTCAAAGGCCTTTCCCTCCCGTGGCAGCACCGATGGCAATTGTGCTACTGTAACATCTTGGAATCCCTCCCCCCCCAACTCCGAGCCGAAGATTACCTCAACATGTGCCCAGACGAACTCCCCGTCCTCTGGTTCTGGTCTCCACCCTCCTCCCTTCAGACTCGTGCTCCTTCTGCACCGCTCCCCCCTTAGAGTAGCCCC
>JASDQU010108012.1:93299-103417 GCA_032191745.1 Picea mariana
GAAAGTAAAACAATTATGGCACATGGCATAGTTATAAAACGTGAAAAAATCTAGACTACTCGGAATATTCTTCCCTAACATATTTGAACATTGGTATTTGAACTTGTATTTCCCACAAAAGGTGTGATTATCATTCATTATTAACATTAAATTTCTTTGAAAGTTATTTATGGTCGTTCTCCAAGTGATGATGACGCAATAATTATCCCTCACTTTACTGACCGCCATCATTACGTTCACAGATATTGACGGTCGAGGTCGACCTTTTCATTTATCAAGGGACATATATTTCGCATGATTATTGATAGACCATAATGATTACAATTAATGGGAAAATTCGTATTTCTATATACCATTGTTGTTTTATAAATTTTACCATTTCTAGTAATTTTTCCTCATAGGTTGGTCTAACTAAGTTTGCAGTTAGGAACAATAATTGTGGTGACTTGTTTACAAAAGACATGGGTGGCTAAAGCATCCACTGCGAGGCCACATTGCTGCAAGTAACCAACCAAGCAAGGGAAATTCTATACTATCTGTGATGGACAAAATACTTTAACATAATGCTGGGATTCGACATAAATGTCGCACTAGAATTTTTCCAAAACTTATAGGGGAGTCTCAGTAATTCGAAGAATACATATACCAGTTACTGATTCCATTATAGCTGAGGTAACAGGCCTCCCAAATGAAGGAACACAGTGGATGAAGAAATACACAACACTCAAGGAGGTTGTGGAGTCCTTCGCAGAACCAGGGGAAGAATTCGACAAAAAGGGGAGCTAGCAAGAGTGGTATAGATATATATCATAAGTGACAAGCGATACAATGTGGTGAGACCTCACCACCTCAAGCTGATGGAAGTACTAAAACAACGGTTAATGATAAATTTACCGTTCTTTTTTAATACCATGTTGCATGAAGTCGTCGGAAGAACCCAAAAGGCCAAAGACCTTGCCAATGTAATTAGTCACCACGGGTTAGTAAAATTGATAGAAAACAGGTCCTTAAACCATACAGAAATAACTTTGGGAGACTTAATTGAGCTCGATAGGCCCCTACAATTGAGAAACCTGAAGTCCACCATGAAATTCCCCCACAGGGAATTGAGGCAGCCCAAGCAGAAGGAGATAATGCCCAAATTGAAATTCCAGTACCCCAACCTAGAATGGAAGCAGACCTCATTCAGTTGGTAGAAACTCAGAACATGCAGGAAGGAACATCAAATAAGAAGAGAAAGAGAACAATTTCTATTCCTGAAACCTCCACTGTAAAAAGAAGAAAGGGTAAAAAGACAACACAACCTGAAAGCACTCAGGAAACTGTACAAATAGAACAACCATCACATGAAACCCCTGCAAAACAATAAGATGATTTCTTCAGAAGTTATGAAGAAGAGATATCCCAAGCATTGGGAAATTTAGGGATATCACTTACTGAAGATACAAATAGGTCTGGAGAACCCCAAGCACCAAATTATTCTCATTCAAACCCTGTCTTTGATCTTCCTGGTATGGAGATGCCATCTATTGAAGGAACATAACATATAGAGCCCCAGTTTGATGAGAACAATCCTTTAGAACAATTAGAGCACCCAGAAGATATAGGGAATCAATTACCAGTTGATCAAGGTGGGGAAAAACTTGAAATTCCCCTTAGACAGAAAGAGACAGTAAGAAAAATCAATAACAAAATCAGAAAATTAGAACATGAAAACAAGACATTAAAACAAAAAGTTGGCAGATTGAAAGAAACAATCAGACAACTTAGGGAGCAACTGGAACGGGTTGAAAAATCCCATAAGAAAAAGAAATCTAAGAGGGATAGAGTACAGGGAAGAAATCCACTTCCAAGAAGGATAGTTCACACCAATTCTGTTGGAACACAAACAAAATTGCATGCTCCTTTGGAAACAGTTGAAATAGAAACTTAGACAGAGGATCCAACAACAATATAAACAACTATTTATACTACAGAAGTATTTCACTCCCATGAACAAGATTCTATTATTAAAAGGTTGGAAGAAGAACTAGAACAATCCCAACAAACCCCAACTCAATGCAGAAGTGAAATGGTAACAGTGTCAGAACATCAAAAATTTGTCAGACAACTTCAAGCCATGTCAGCAACTAAGAATGAGACCTTTGCTGAGCTCAACAAAGCTAAATAAAAGGCAAAGAAGGTACAGGGCCAACTTGATGGAGCTTTGGAGAAAATCAAAGAATTTTTCTCTGTTTATTCTGATATTTTATCTTGCAGGACCTCTGCTACTAATTATGCCCTATTTTTATTAGAACGCTATTTGTTACCAAAAGTAAAAGTTATTAGGGAAGACACACCTTCTGAGTTCACCACTGTTTATAATTTTGTTTCATGTTTTAAATAACAAGAGGATGGAGTACAATAATTTTTGTGTGAACTATATCTTCACCACTTCATCCTAGGAGAAAACAGAAAAGAGAACCCCAATCCATTCACTCAGGATATCCAGTTTCAAGCCTTCTTGTATTTTGCCAAAAATCAAACCAGGTGGGCTAAGGCACATAAAGTTTTCATGAAAAGGGAGAATGGACTAGACCTATGGATCAGAGGGGAAACTCCTAAATCCTTTCATACCATTATGCAGGACATAGCATTCATGAAGAGGGAGAAGGTTGTGGAATCTTTATCTCCCATCCATAGACATGTTGTACATTCAGGTCTACAGTATTTTGGAGAGATTAATGAAGAAGCCTTTCTCCTGCCAAATTAAGATGGAATGTCTCCTCAAATGAAGTCAAGAACAAGGAACCATTTGGTTTCATAATTTTTCAAGAAACTACTTTCAGGTTAGAGGTGTATGCCAGAATGATCATGGATGAAGGGACTTCCTGGATTGAATGCAGGTATAGTACTCCCATTATTTGGTATCCTCCAGAGGGTTATCAGAGTGATTATGAAATTCGTAAGAAAAGGAAAGATATTGTTTTTTAAGAGCTTAATGTTAAACATGGGTGCCAAAGACCTAGAGAACAGACCTCTCCTCCCTCCAGTATCACTTCTTTACATATAAACTTGTGTGTTGCATGAGGACATGCAAAAAGGTAAGCTGGGGGGTATTTTGGGTTGAGAAAAAGTTACAAATATTCTCCTTATTATTATGGTTTGTGATATATTCTTTGTTGATTTTTCTATTAATTTGAAGTAATTAGGAAATAAAATGGTTAAAAACTCTTTAGGAAATATTATTGAATGATATTAGATATTTTCTGAATTTTGGTTTGAATTGTTTTGGTTTTATGCAAAAAATGGACAATTTTTGTTAATTCAAGATAATTAAGAAGATCATGAAGATGCATAGGCTATTGAAGATCGAAGAAATCATGCACAAAATGGTTTAAAGGAAGATTGACTCTTTATCTTGCAATCTTCATAAATAGTAAAAGCAATCCTGAGGATCTCTTGATCCTCAGGATAACTTAATTTACTTATTTTATTGTAATATATAAAGGATAGTGAACAATAGAGAGAGAACCAAGAATTTAACCAAACACTCAGATCTCTTAATTGTTGACATTCTGTACAATAGTCCATTGTAAATGATTTATCAGTTATGGAATTAATGAAATCTTCAAGCGTTTTGAGCATTTCTGCGTATTGCGTTTTTAGTACCAGTATCTTCTGAAGACAGTGGGTCGAGTCAGAAGGATTTACTGTCTCATCTATAATCGTATTAATTCTATTATAGTTCTGTGATTTGAATTTCTTTTCAACATTTAAAATAGATACGTTAATTTTTGTTGATTCTTTTATGAATTGGTTATGTTGTTCATTTGCAGAGAATAGATGTTTCATTTGAAGATTATCGATTGTCGTTCCATTTCCAATTGTTGTTAATTTATTGCTTGTGAATTCCTTTCATTGACATTTGTTGTTCCTTTCGCATTCRYTRTCCTTTTATCAAATTCACATTTGTTGTTCCTTTCGTTTAAATTCGCATTTGTTGTTCCTTCTTAAATATTCATTAGATCGTTGTTCCTTTCTAGTAGATTGATTAATCATTRAGAGATTGATTCATTAAGTATTTGCGCAGATTAAATTACTGTTTCTTAGATAAATGAATTCGACAAATTGATTGATTCTTTGATTCATGGTGTTCTACTATTTAGATTACAATTCTATTGAGTGAGTTATTAGTTTTTGAGTTTTTAATGAACGCGTGAAGAACTTGCTTCTTGCAGTAATTTAGATAGACCCAGATTTACTGTAGTTGAAATATCTACACGATTTAAACCTCTACAACTATCTGCATAGACTTTGTTGACATTCTTGAAAGAAAAGACGAATCCTCGGTTGATAAATTAATGTCAGACTAAGATTGTTTTTAGGACATCTTTAGAGCCCAACAATCGTCCTTACCTGTTCCATGGAACACGAGAAACCTCAATGTACTATCTTGGTTTTCCATCTCTGAACTACAGCTAGTTCCTCTTCTTTGACTGTTATTGTCTGGATCTTTCCACACCACTATCTCTAAGGGTAAATTATTGTTGATTTCACCTTATTCTTCACTTGTTTTGTTGCTTATTTCTTCTTCTTCTCTTTCTTCGATTCCAATCTCTTCACTATATGTCATGTCTTCTTATTGATTAAAAATGCACAATGGGGGTATAACATAGGGGGCGTAAGTCCATATTCTTTTGAAATTTCTCGTGAGGTGACCCAGAGATTTATCTACCTATATTCGCGAAGACCTTCCAACAATATCAACTCATCTCCCCCACTACTAAGGAATCCTCCATATTCCTTTTCTTCTGGTGCACCAACAATTTTCACCCTCTCTTCTTGACCTTACTGGGCACCACAAACGTATGCTCCTGCCTCCGAGTCGATCCATGCACTACCACCTTATACAAAATCACTCTTTCCACTAAGTACATGAATTCTCCACATTCCATCCTCTCTCCTTCTCAATGTATTACCACTACGTTGAGTTCCAAATTATCTTTTGATTGGTGCCTCACTATACTGCGTGAAAAATTATTTTATTGTCATCATGTAACTGTGTGATGCTTTCTCCTATGATTCTATTAGCGCACCACAAATTTTCACCCGTGCACCACACATGTGTGCTTTCTTCTCTCTTAATGTTGCGACATACCGCAACAACCAAAGGGTATGGACTTTGTCACCTGGTCCCTCACTAACACTATTGTCACTATTGTTATCTTCAACGTCAAGCCTCTTTGTAGGCCTGTCCTCACTTGTGCTCCACTCTGGCACACCATCCTCCCCCACACCACTTCCTAGTATGAGTTTCCTCTTCATCCCGAGCCCAAATCCTCGTTGTGCACCCTTTGCTAATATTTTTCCAACTTTCTCTTCCACTCTTCTCTTTATCTCAACCCTTCTTGCATACCTCTTGGATATTTTTCTCCTCTACTCTTCTGGGTCCATTCCATACCTCACCTCATCTTGACAATTTATGGATCCTCCTTATCAGACCCATGCTCTCTCTTTTCTAACTTTCCCCCGTATTTTCATAACCCCCCACGCCCCCCCACACTATGGGGTTTACTCAACCATTCTATCAGGCTACATACACATCACTCTTCTTTCCAGGAACAACATCTTGATCCAAATTGGAATTACCTCTAGCATCTTCTTCCTTGGACCTTCTTCGAACTTTCTTTCAGCCTCGTTGAAAGAATCATTATATTCTATAGAAAAATCAATAACATATCCTTCTTTCACTCAAGTGAACCAAAAATCCATATCCTAAGTCCACTTTTTATCTAGTACCTTCAAGATATCAAGCTTGGCTTGATCCCAAACTATTGGCTTCAATGGTAACATAGCCGATTTAACATAATCTTGTGTCTTTAACCATTCATGAAACATACATGGAAATTATGCGAAGAAGAGCTCATGCATATCTAAGTAAATATATATTCCTTTCCATTCCTTCACATCCACCCACAATCCTTGCATATTTCACAGGGAAAAATCATCTTCTTTAGCTTCTATCCATTCTTGAATCTCCTCCTTAGAAGGATTCAAACTCATTTTTCTTTTCTTCCATCAATCTCAATAAGACTTCAGGTTCTAACAATGGAACCATTTTTTGGGTTCACCTTCAGTCCACGCTTGTAAGCATACCATCCTTCTTAATGTTGGGGAGTTATAGAACTAGGGTTCATCCAAAATTGTCCAACAAAACCCCAAATCACTGAAATATCAATCCTCGGCCAAGGCCAAGGAAGGTCTCACCTGAGATGCAAAGAGCATCACAGAGACCATAAAGTCTTGTGAAAGGGATGAAGGATTAAACATATGACACATTACTACAATTGACATCCATGTAACTCAGGTGTAATAACCTATTTAGGACTAAGAATCAAAACTATACACACACACATTCACTCATTCATAACAGACACAGATTAGATTATAAATTCCATATCTTTATTATTGGAAGTATTCAATGACATCAAAGATATACAGTGTGTTGAACATCTTTCTATGAAACCCATGGAAATCCATATCATTACTATATAAAAAAGTGGAAATACAACATAGTGCACCATGCACCTTTCCTCATAATTCAAATATATCAAAGACACAAGAATATATTCAAAATGTCACAATATTACAACAAGATCAGAGAGAGATCGATACTAGTAGCTAAGCTAACTCAAAACACTCTAACTAACTCTCAGACTAGCCATATAGCCAACCAATGGAATAAATCTCATTCTAATATTAGAGATCCCTTTTATATGTTTCGTTGCTGGGGAGTTTTGTTTCTTTCTTCTCTACTCCACTCGCTTATCTGATCCAATTACCTCACACTCTTCTAGTGCCCGCCAATACTCCAAATAGACTCTTTGTACTAGGGTAAATCTTAACTTCTTAGCCAACTCATCATCTTTCCACCCCACGTATTTGTATTTTGTTGAAAATAATCATTCAGGGATATTTTATGGTGATTCCTTTCTTGATTTTGGTGAGCATCTTCTTGGTTTCCGGTGCAACTGACAAAAATAGGACTTGCGTAAACTTGGTAGTATTTACACTTGCTATAGTACTAGAAAAATCTAGTTCGATGCACACTCTATGGAATTCCTTGCACATTTCCTTAGGTGCACACAAAACTATGGAATGAGTGTGCACAATGTTGTTTGTATGCACACGCAAAACTGAACCCACAACTTTGGGTGCCAACACACAAGGCTTGTATTTGAATTCTGTGAGTGATGAGTGAGATTTGTTAGTTAAAATTTCAGGATTATGAGCTCAGTCTGTCAGTAGGAATTGATAATTGGAGATAGAGAAATTATTGGTTAGGATTTTCTGTTGTTGCTACCCCCATGCATAGTGTATTGGTGCTTCCAATCAAGGTTGACTATGTTTAAATTTTTTTATATATTCATTTGCATAACATTTATGGTTCAACAATACATATAAGCTCACAAAATAAATATCTTTTAAATTTTATTATAGTTTCCTTTGTTATAGAAAGCTAGGTCTGGGGGAGACTGTCAATGTTTTGGTAGAGTAAAGGCTTGATTCTTAGTTTTTATCAAACTTGTTCTTGATCTATATGCCAATTTGCTTCAGTTTGTCATTCATTTCAAATTGGACATAATGTTTTAATGAGTGATATTGTTATAAATGGGAATTATTTCTTCTTTTACTCTATTTATATGTTTATTTTCATTCAGGTAGAATGCCTCCAAGGAGTCCCCATGCAAGAACTCTTAGGAAATACCTTGAGGGGAAGCAACCCAAGGAATTGGTAGAAATATCACAATAGAAATTGGTGGAAATTGAGACTTCATTTGAGGAATATTTCCCTATAATTCAAATACCCACAATGGAAGAACATCATCCAAGGTCCATTTTTAAGGATATGGAAGTTATCACAAGCACAAAAATTCCTTTTCTTGGATGGGGAGAAGTGTACCATAAATTTCACATAGAAGAATACCCGCAAGTGATTATTCACAATGACCCTATAATAAGAATAGCCAATGATAAAGTATTCATTAACATCAATAGGTATCATTTTCATTCTATTTTAGCAGGGACCCCAGTCATACCCCACTCTGAAGCTATTGACTATATCATCTCTCACACCAACCTAGATTCCAATACTATTACCAATGAAGAAGGGAGATGTGTAGGTTCTTTTCTAGTGTTTTTACTCAAAATATACTATAGGATATGGAAGCCTTGGGTACACATGGTTAAAATCTTTGTAGAACAATTCCATGAGAAGAATGACATAAAAAATATTCTATATATCTAGTGGATTGGAGACAAAAGGTTCTTCCTCAAAGGTGATGGTATCTACTCCATTACCGATGTATTAGAATCATGAATTTATGTCATGGACCTGATAACCAAGTTATATGGAAAAAATATTGTTTACATTTGAAGGATGATTGGGTACCATTGGAATACACAGTGGTGACTACTACTAGTTTTTTCAATTGGGATTACATCTTGTCTTATCAGCTAAATAGGATGATTAAAGGAGACCAAAAATAAAAGGAAATACTAGGATTAGTCCCAATATTTTATGTCATCCTATATGTTGGATGTGTTATGTCCTACTAATATCTTTAGAGGTGTCAACCTTAGTTGGAACATTTTAGAATCTCTGGTGCATGTCTATTTCCATGTTTTCTGGGAAAACACATATAAGATACACTACTTTGCAATATGTGATCATTTATTATCCCCTTTGTATAAGATTATATTTTGCAAAGAGTGTCTAAGGCTAACCAAAGAGGCTATGATGTTGGTTGGGTACATTGGAAGTTGGTACCTCCAAGAAGATTACACCTACTCGAGAATATATGGTGCAACTACAACACCACATTTATTACCAAAATATGCACTAGATAGATCAATTTTGGGAGATATTGTCTATCAAATGGTGTTACAAGGCTTCGACACTTTATTGTTGAAAGAAGAAAAGAGTAAAATATGTATCCCATACAGTTTCAAGTTGAGTCACTATTTGAAAGAACCGAAGCATGTTAGATAGTAGGCCACTTATATTTTTCTATATAGATTCCATCATGGTCAATTAAGAAGACATGACCCCAAAGGTATTGTTTCCAAACATTACATGCGAATATCTCTATCCTATCCATATACCCTTGAGAAATGGATGGATGAAATTCCCTATGAAAATTCTAAGGATTAAGATGATTTCCTAACAAAGATAAGAACCCCTGGTTTAGTAACTTTCATTGCTATGTCTCCAAATGAAGAATTAGATGAGTTAAATAGGAGTCTAGATGAAGTGGAAATGACCATAAAATAAAGGGAAGAGTCTATAATATTAGAGGAGATAATGATACATGAGGAAGTTGAAAGGGAGGCTATGGAAGATGAGAAAATAAGGTAGCAGAAAGAGGAGGAATTGAAAAGAAAAACCAAGAAATAGGTAAGGAAAATAAAAGAATAATAAAGTGCCCAATTAGAGTTAGAAAAGAAAAGGAAGGCATCTAAATCAAAACAAATAAAAAATGAATTGAAGGATGCCAATGAGAAAGCTAGACTAGAGGGATAAAGAAACAAGAAAGAGGAGGAGGAGACATTAAATCAAGAAGAATAATTAAAAAGGAAAGAGGAAGAGTATAGAATCATGTATGAATAATTAAGAAAGAAAGATGGGGAATAGAGGTTTTCTAGCTGAAGAACAAAGGAGAAAAGAAGAAGAGAAACAACAACTAGAGAAAAAAAAGGGAAAAAAATAAAAGAAGAGATAGAGGAAGAGAAGAGAAGGAAAAAATAAGAGGATATGTTGCAACAAGAGGCAACCCAAACTAGAGTAGACACTAGTGACACTAAAATGATGTTCAACAATGGGAAGAAAAAACCCTAGTTCAACAACAAGAACAATAGACTACCACACTTCCCAACAATGTCATAGATGTGATAGGGGAATATGAATATGTTCCAAAAGAAAATGAAAAATGTAAAGAGTCGGTAATGGAACAAGTATATACTATAGGAAATCTAGAGAATATGTTGTTCTGGGGGGGTAGCTAAATCCAAGACCCATGGAAGAGGTTGTTGATATCGAGTCCATTGTTTATAATTGGTGTAAGTACAAAATTATG
>JASDQU010108013.1:50053-60748 GCA_032191745.1 Picea mariana
ATGAAATTTACCTCAGATCTCTTTGGTTACCTCATATAAGATTCACTTGCTTACTTAGATAGATATTTAATGAAATTGTGCATGGACAAATGAGAGGCTCTTGATGTGTATTTATACTTTTCCAAGTGACTTCTTTACTTAACTTTAGGGTCGACCTGTAACTTCTTGTTTACAATTGCTTTACCCATTTTCCTCATTTTGGAGCCAACTAATAACTTATTTTTGCAACCGTTTAGGGGATTCTTAATCATTCTTGGGGGATTCCACCTTCAAGATACCACAAGTCCTCAACCATGAGGAATTACGTGACATACCACCTATAGTTGGAAACAATATGGAAAGGAATATCCATATATCATTATGTTACCTGAATTTAGACTATCCTTCATATCCTTATTTGTTAAACAACTTTGGGCTTCATGACTACACCTCTAGGGATTCTTGTATACTTCTTCAAATGATCCCATCACATATTTCGACATCAATGAAAACCAACTATCCAACAACATAAATGACAACCAAATATCTAACAATCTCACCCTTTGGAATTGATGGAAATACGCATACTCCAATAGTCATACTCCACCTGTGAATAATGATCCTAATCTTTCTTTCCTCATGTTTCTCTCCCCCTTTGACATCAATGGAAAAGGGTATCCCCCCTTGGGGCTTCTCCCCCTATCTTCATTCTTCTAATATTTCTCTTCTGATCTTTCTCTTTATCCTCCGTTGACATCATGGGTAAGAGGGTAACTCCCCCTGTCAATATCTCCCCCCTTGTCTTCATGCTTCCGATCTCTTTCTCTAATGATTTCTCTCCCCTTGATTGCTAGGCAAGATGTCATGTATATCAATGTGGGTCTTCCTATACTTACTTATTTTAATCTCTTCCGGTGCTTCTTGTTCATTGGTGCTTCCTCTTGTAATTCAATAACATATATATAAATAATTAAATATTACTTGAATTCAAATATTCATGGCTTGTCAAGTTCACATCAATGACCACATTATTAAACAATTTCCTTCTAATGATATAGCTTATGTTGATGGTTTTTGTTCCCGTGTTTTGTTGTGCCTTTCACTATTTTCTTTCATGTGACTAACTGATTCCACCTATAAATATGTTTTCATCTGCTATCATATAACTATATATACCTTCAAATGATCTCATAAATCCATCTCTATCCATATGTCATGATACTAATACTCAACTATATATAATGCTAAACCATATTTCATTTTACCATTCTGAAGACTTCTTTGAATCTTCTGCAACTGATCACTCCATATTCCTATTTTTCAATTTTTTTGTTCAATATCTAAATCATACTCTAAATGTCTACAAAAATATGTATTGAATATGTCTCTATCTGAATACATGCCTGCAATCCTCTATATAAATCTTTACCTGGAAAGTGTGCCATTGATACTCTTTGTAACTGTTAGCTAACACCTGCATAGGATTGTATTTTGAAAGCTACTCCTCAAATGATCAAACTCTCAATAGACATTTTGAACTTCTATCATTAGACCATTCTGAATACTTCCTTTCCCAAATCTAAAAAAACTTTAGACTACTTGAAATATAGCTCTCTAATATGTAGAAATTCTTCTTAGACTCCCCCTCTTAAATATTCATATTTACTAGGATTCTCCAAGATAAATGGATAAGAAAAATACCTTCTCTGATGCAAAGTAATCTTCCTCTTTGTCCGGAGATTCATCTTTATTCTTTTCCTAAATTTTGGCATTATTTTCATCTTCTTCCTGAATTTTGATATCTTCCTCTTCATCCTCTTTTTGGATTCTAAAATCTTCCAATTTTCCTATATATTCATCATGATATTGTGTTCCTACAAATCTTGTGAGTACAATATCTAAGGCCTGGTTTTCATTCACCTTCTCTTCTTGTTTTTCATTTCTTCTCCAAACATTCTTGTATCTAGCATCTTTCTTTTTGCATGTATATTTGTATTGATCTTGTACTACTGCAAATCCTGGGAGTATGGCTTCTGGGTGTTCTTCATTCATCTATTCTTCCTTTACCTATTCTTGTTTTCTTTTCCAAATCTTCTTATATCTAATATAAATGTTCTCTTTCATATAAGTATCCATCATGATTATACAATCATGAGATATGTGTACATAGTTGTGGCATTTGTAACATTCAATATTGTGTGGGGCCACATACACATTTCTTGCTTGACCATTTCTTCCATAAGATCTGTAATATACAACTTTATATTGAAATTTATCACCAGTAAAACAATGACCATAAAGAAATTTTGATACCTGGAAGTGAATGATCTTATTTGTTATGTAGTCCTTCTAAATTCATGCCTTTGTTGATCATGATCCTATCTTGTGTTGCTTCCTTCACAATGATTGAAGCTTCTTTGATACCTAAAAATGGAGGGTCTTCGTTGATATCTATCTCTTCTATAATATTCCTCTCGAGTATTCTTCATTTATAGAATGTTCTCCTTTGAGGGATTTCATTATTCCTTCTTTATAGAGTCTTTAATGACTTATGGATAACTCTTACCTTCTCTTCATTCTTCCTTTCTAGTAACCTGTAACTTTTCTATTCAACATTATTTACTAATGATGTGGAGCTTTCTCTCTCTTCAATGTTTTTTCTAAGATTGTTAACTTTGATTCTTAAGGGAACAACTTCTTCTTCAATATTCTCACAATATTATTCTTTCTTCATCATCGGGATCTTCATTACTTCTTTTGTTCTCTTTGCTTATTCAAGTTGTGTATTTAAGGTGATGATTTCTTCTTCAATTCTTCTTTCTTGTTGACTAATTTTTGCTTCAATCTTGTTTAAGTCCTCAAATATTTTCTTAAGATGAATTGTTAAGATTTCTTCTCTCTTGTCTATTTCCTTTCTTTGTGATATTATTTTAGCTTCCAAATATTGTTTCTCTTTCAACAAATCCTTCAGAGTTTCTTCAATCATTTTGGCTTCGTTTAGCTGAGCTCTTAGATTCATGAAAACCTTCTTGATTTCTCCAGTACTTTCCTTTAGCATGCTCAATTCCTCCTTGAGGAAATTTTTTTCCCTTTTTTATTTTTCTTATCTCACTCAAAGCACTAATTAGTTCAACCTCAAAATCCACTACACCTTCTTCATAATATTCTTCTACTGAATTTGTTTGACATGATGAGAATCCTTCTACTTATTATGCTTCAGCATCTTGTTTATTCTGATTGGAATGCTTAGGATCTACAATAGAATGGGATTCCTTAACATATAGATCATGTATCTTATCCGAAATTTCTTTGTCTGATGAACATTTTCCCACCTTTTCTTTTACCTTATCTTGTAATCCTTCCAAGATGAAATCCATTGCTATTTTGTGTTTCTCTTCAATTCCTTTTTGGCTGCAGTATTTGGTTTCTTTGAACTGGCGTATTCTGTAACAACTGATTTCCAAACATAATACCCTTGTTCTCCTATAAAGTTTTTCATCTTGTGTCTCCATGTATCATAGCTCAGACCATTCTGACCATCAAATTGTGGTACTCCAATCTCAACATACTCCATGAATTCCTTCTAATGGTTAGACTGTTTTCTTGAAGGACCTGCTTTGGAACCAACTGTTGGAATACTGAGAGGGGGGTGAATCAGTATGAGCATCTTTTACCACTTTCAATCAAAATATATAAACTTCAAATTTATCATTAGTATATCATTTATGATTGCATTCAATATATCATGAACATATAACCATAAGAAATATCATCACATCAAATAACCACTTGCATAGTACACCAAAATTTACGTGGAAATATTAATGGGATAAAACCACATAATTATTTCTTATATATCAAATATTACATTCATAAGAAGAACCAACTTTCATATTTTCTAGCACCAACTGGAAGGAGGCACAAACCCCCTATTTATAGGCTCCAACTCCCTAATTTACAGGAACCATCCTGAAGGAAGCTCCAACTCCATGAATTATCCAGCTATAACTGGAAGATGGCTATGAACCCATGATTTATAGGCACCAACCTGAAGGAATATCCAACTCCATTTGTTCTTTGGCACCAACGGGAAGGAGAATACAACCCCCTTTCCTTGCCCTATCCTTCCACCCTGTAATATAAGTGTAGACTCACTATCACTAGAAATTATCAACCTGTAACTGTCACTGTCACCAATACATCAACAAACCTGTCATTTTCATTGTCATAGGAACCAACCTCTCACTATTACTGTCACATCAACCTATAATTGATGATCAACCAATCATCCAATGTTTCACTGTTACTGTCATTTTCACTGCCATTGTATCATCAATCTATGGTTGATGATCAACTAATAATCCAACCTGTCACTATCCCTATCACTTTCTCTATCATTGAAATACCATCTATAACCATATTCACTTGCATGGATACCATAACCATCACCATACTTTGTACATCAACGATGTACCAGAACATGTACCATACTATTACGAAATGTTTCATCTGTGGAAAAATGAAACATCCCTTAGATTATAGACCCCTAATACCAAGATAAAAAAGTATAAGTGGACACTAACATCCCTTTGAATTCATTTTAACCAATAAAAAAGAGAAAGGGAGAAAATGTGTGATGCACCTTATTTCAAAGTTTGTCCTTGCTACTTCCAATCCGAGCTTGATCTCCAAAATCCTTGGCGCAAATTGATACCTGCAATAGGAATAAAAGATAAATTTTTACCTCCTACTCTAGTTTATTAGGTCAAATAAATTCATCTATAAACAATGAAAGAACAGTAGACAAGAAAATAAGAAAAATACACAGGCTTGGAGGAAATAGGCCAAGTATATATTGAATAGGAAGCCACAAAGAGGCACTTATAAACCATGGATGATGATGAAACACTTATCCAATATCTCCTTGTACAACCCTTGCATGAAGCTTGACATAAAAAACACATATGCTTCCACTGAGATCAAAGGCTTGATACTTCAAATTCTCCCCCCTTCACATTGGAAATACTCGCAATATATAGGATTGAGAGGCATAAATACCATGATAAAATGAGGGGTATGTTTGAGGATGTGTATACTTAAGGCTTGGATCAGATCATAAAGTGAATCCCAAGCATGAGTGTTGAACAAAACTAACCTAATCTGAAGGAGATGGCCCATAGAATAAGGTAGAGGAGATCTCCCTTTCTCCTCAACAATAACAATGCTCCCCTCCAGTGATATACATAGCACAAATAAACTCCCTAAACAAGCGAAGGGGAGTTTTTGTGCCCCTCAGTATGGGTAGGGGAGCACCACCCTTCATAAATTCCCAGATTTAGATAAATTTTCCAAGGAAAAGTGACGCAACACCCCTACCTCAATAGGTTTTGTTTGACCTCCCAATATAAGGATCGTTCTAGTATACCCTTGAGTTGAAATGAATCTTTGATTCCCAGCTGGAATATTCACACTTGTAACCACAGGTCCTTCTTAGGAGTTACGCCTGTGTGAGCAAGCATAAGACACAAACCTCCACTCCACGTTATCACTCACGTGACCACGGTCTTAACCCGAAAAGGTATTTCAGATTTTGTGACTTCGCGATTTCTAATGTGAGTCCCTCTGACTCCTTCAACCCCTAAAATGAGTTAACAGGTCCTCATCTCCTCCCTTATGTCTCAAGTATGACCTCAGTCACATCTTGGGTCCACCTCTAAGTGCGTCGGGATTTTGTAACTCAAGAGTTCACGATACTATGCTCCTCCTCTTCCCCGAAGTCTGAACTTGTGACTTCTTTGCTATGAATCGATGATCCATATCCTTCTATGATATGACGGCCCAAATCCTATCAATATTTCATGACACTTGACACCAAGTCATAACTCTCTCTACAATCCTTAATTTTGAAATGCCAAAATTCAAATCGCTAGATCAACAACTCTTGTTGATCCAGATATGACGGCTATTCTCCCTCCTGAACACTTCAAATGATTAAGGACTCTCTCCTTTACCCTTCTACTTATATGCTATATCCAATGGACCACAAAATTTCGGTGATTCTCCCTCTGAGAATTTCAATCGTCCATAAAGTTCCTTAGCAACTCCTGGCCAAACAACTTGGCATCTTCCTCCTGAACTTAGATTTCTGTGAAGCCACTGTGAGTCTCGTACTTCCTTTAAAATCCTCGAAGTATATATCCCTCCTGATCTTATACTTTGCTTCAAACTCAAATATTTCTAAGGGATTCTCGTACACACTCCCTACAGCTTCACGATAATCTTTGATTATTTGAACTTCTCAATTATGCGCACTCCTCACGACAGTAAATCTTCAACCACTCACTGGGTTGGAAAAGTATAAGACTTAAACTCACTTATGCATGCTCTTCATTTCTCTGTGCTATACCCACAATCCTATGGGTATGAGAACAACGATATCTCTTCTGAGCTTTTCTGAGATAAAAATTAGAATATTGTCAACGCACTCCTTGTGGACCTTCACTACACTCCTTGTAGGAATTCTCACGATGTGAAACAATTGAAACCCACACAAAATTGAAACAAATGTGTAACAAAGCATATAAGTAAACTGTAAATATACCATTCAATAGAAATAAACAGAATTCATAAACACCATGAATTTGGATCAAAGCCTTTTTATATTAATCCAAGTGCATCTATACATGGGTTCAATATCATCAACTATTTGCTTATACAAATTATTTAATCTACCTTCTACTATGTTCTCCTATTGTCTTGCTCTACAACATATAACTTACAATGAGAATAATTATACCATACAATACATTATATACGAGGGAGATTTCTTGATTTTCCCTCCTTACAATCCTCAAGCTATCTAATCAAATTAAAATCTATCTACTTTACATTCATTACAATTAAATGCCTCCATATCCGACAGATGAGAGCAACACTCAATATATGTTTTAAAATCTTCAAAACATAAATGCAAATACATCCTCCTAGCTGTAACATTAATGTTCCTTCATTTAAATTCAAAATGTCTTCAAAATGTGCGTTGGTGCATATCCAGTTGTCCTCCACTTTGCGCTTGCTTTGCTGGCTGGCGATGCTCCTGCATCAAAAAGATATGTTTCAACCTCGAAAATATGGGGCTTCTTATTATAATATGACTTGGGGTTCATGGACAACTACTTTAAGGGTGTCGAGGGGTGGTGACACCTCACAAAGTGAATGCAACACTTGGGAAGCTGCAAATGACACTTGCGACGGTGCATGCAACACTTATCGATAGGGATGATTTTAAGGATGGAAATTTATTTTAAAATGTAGAAACCTTGGCAAATCTTACTAATCCTTCATATACCAACTATAAATGATTGGCAATAGTTTTGTAAAAATATTCAAATTCCTAAGAATTTTATATAGTTTTTATACAATTTTGGCGATTTTTAAGGTAAAATAATTTTATCCTATAGAATTTGGGCGAATCATTTTTAAAATAGTGAATCTCGTTTTTGGAAAAAACATAGAAAATTAGCCCATGAGCGAAATTTAGCCCCTAAAATCATTCCTTCTTACCGAGGTGCATACATCACTTTGTGACACTTAGAGTGTGTAAATCAAGTGTGACATTTTGATGTGTAACAGATGCACCCTAAAGTGTGAGGTAAAAAGAGAAATTGATGGCCCACATGGTTCATAAATTCTTCAATGCAAGGGTTTTGGAGTTGGAGAACCTAACAGAAGCTACAAACAATCATCCGTCAGTATACAAATACATTCCATTTCCAAGGAAGACAAAGCTATGCTCGGAATGCGATATGACTCAAAACATGGTCACTGACCAATACACTGTGGATCCCTGAGAATATTGACTAAGGATATAGCCACCAAATATACAATGTGTATCCATACCTCCATGACATGAATTGATCGCAGCCACAAAAAATACACAATGGATATAATAGATGAAAAACAAATAGCCATAGACCAATACAATGTGAATCTATCTGACAATATATATATCAATAATATTTCCAACATGATGATTATACTGAAATATTTTACATGCTCAAAAGTTATCTCCATCGCAGCTTGGGTAAAGCACATAACAGAGTGAAGGCCCAACCCAGTGTCTTTGTGTTGATCCCAATGTGGTACGAATATAACCATGTGATTAGATGATATGATTTCAAGTATGGTAGAAACCACTTTATTACCGTTCATTCATGTAAACCATTAACAAAGTTACTAATCAATTTTAGAAATGATATGAGGTCAAAAATTCATGGAATCATCTGATCAGAGGTCAATTATGTAAACCTATTGTCGAAATCAAGAAGGCCTACCATTGAGGCCTGCAAGTCCCAAATAACTAACTGGTTTCTAATTCTAATTCCTGGATAATGTGTTGAATCCGACAAGAAAAGACTCATCAAAGGAGGGCCTTGATGTATTCCCCATCATCGACATGAAACTAAAATAGGAAAGTTATGTGAGATGGTGAATTGGATGAGTATGGACTGAAACAAGAAATGGAAATTGGAAATTTTGCAGATGGATGGTTTGATGTGAAACATCTCTTGAACATTATGAAGCATGACAACTGACTTGGCAGCGACTTGACAAGTACCAAGAATGTAATGTGATGACAACAAGAGCACTCTTCAACTAGACAAAAAGGTATGGCGACACGTGGAATTTGTATGAATCAGAGACAAGAATATTACCCAATTGTATGACATAATGTAGATAGGTTTCATGTTCAAGGGTGACAATACTAGCTTCCATAATGGATTCCAAAATACTTGACCCACTTCTTTCAATTTTTACCCCATCTAGATAGATAAGTACCTCTTTATTTTTAATGAGATTGATGAGGATAATGGATTATCAATATAGCTCATCCTTCCTATGATTCCCTCGACATATGTTTAATGAACCTAAGGAAGGAAGGGTTCGGTCCTATATGGGTCCTTGATATTAGACTCGCATAGGTCCTTTGATGCATAATTTTACAATCCCAAAGAAGGTAAACTCTATGGTTTTTCACATTTAGAGAGATTGAAAAGAACTTAAAGGTGACTCCATGGATGAATTTTTCATAAATTTAGTCTCCCAAGCTCGAAAAAAGTATAAAACAATACAGGGGATAATTCTTCTAATTAGTCTCACGAGGTCGAAAAAGAGATAAACTACCACTTGAAGGATGCCATTTCAAACATTTTAATGAGTGTGAAAGGAAGCAATAACACTCGACAATATTTTCATGTTTATGGAGTTGGAAAATAACTTAAAGGAAAATCCAAAGTGTTCCCAACGTAATGTCCAAAGGTTTTGAATGAGACCCATGGATAGTTGGTATTTTTCACCCAACTGCATGATGGAAGCTAGTGGCTTTGMTCCAACATGATGTCTGGAGGATGGAGATTCCCCCCACCCTGAAGATTTGTTTCATGCACAGAGGCTTAAGTTTTCACTGATTTATGTACTAGATGGAGAAAAAGGGTCAACAAACAAAGGCGRATGAAATGAAGGTTAATTTATGAGATCTAGTGAAAGACTCAACTCAACGAGAGAGGCAGTTATTTCATTTTTTAACGAGATTGACACAAGAAATGAACTATGCTCATGAACATATACTACCRAAGTATCAGATAATTCTAATTTAGGTTTCATTTTTACACAATATTTAAACTAGAAACTATGCTTGAGTTCCTATGTTTCATTTTTTAATGACCTTGATATAGAAACGACAACTCTGCTCGAAATGGTTTCTTTTTTTACAATATTTAAATAAGAAAATAAATTATGCTCAAATACACCTAATTTATCATGGATTCCAAGAGGACAATGCTCTGGAAGGAATACATATCATGGGAAAAACCTCGATCGTGTCTTCCAAGAGATCTTCACTAGATGGAAAAACCACACTTTGGAAGGAATACATGTCGAGGTTCATGATAGGGGTAGGGAGATTAGGAAATAATATTCATATCGAAGAGATAACCATGTCAACTACCATATCTAAGTTAGAATATTGGATATATTTCTTCTCATGTGGAGTTGAATGCATGGGATAGGTTGCCACATAACTGACCTGCGATGGGGCGGATGTCACTAGCATGCAAGTACCATTCAAGGAAGTTAGATGGTTTTTCATCACATGAGGGCCAATGAATGAAAGTTGATCAATGGTCACCATGTTTCCATTCACCACAAGAAATCCTTGTGATTAGCTCCCTTGTTTTCTTCCACTGGTTGTTTTAATGTATTTTTTTCCACTTTTTTGCTAAAGTCAACGCTATTTATCGAGAGGGAACTATTTATGGTGATATTTGAGCCGAGAAACAAAAGTGGGAGATAATATAGGTTCCATTAGTTTCCTATTTAATTCTCCATTGAGTGCCTAAGTTATCTCCCTATTTATCTCCCTATTTAGCACCCCAATTAGCATCTAGTTTAGCTTCATATTTAGCTTCCAATTTAGCTTCCTTTTTAGCTTCTAGTTTCACGTCCAATTTGACTCCTAATGTTCCTAAATAGTAATTTTGTTGAGTTTTTGTGGGTTAAGTGGATATGGCTTTGGGAATTAGGTGATTTAGGGATTTGGGGTCTAGGGATTAAGGGTTAAAGGATTATGGGTTACCATTTAAGGGATTAAGGGTTAAGGGATTAGGGGTTACAGTTTAAGGGATTAAGGGTCAATGGATAATGGATTTGGGGCTTAGG
>JASDQU010108013.1:60768-75920 GCA_032191745.1 Picea mariana
AGTTTTTGTGGGTTAAGTGGATATGGCTTTGGGAATTAGGTGATTTAGGGATTTGGGGTCTAGGGATTAAGGGTTAAAGGATTATGGGTTACCATTTAAGGGATTAAGGGTTAAGGGATTAGGGGTTACAGTTTAAGGGATTAAGGGTCAATGGATAATGGATTTGGGGCTTAGGGTTTAGGTAGTTTAATGGTTAATTGATTAGGGATTATATATGGTCAAGGGATTAATGGAATTCATTGACCCTAAACATAATCATTGAGATCGTCCGCGTCTCATTTTCATCATCCATCATTGCCATGTTTTTCAGAACTGATCTCTTGAAATTCCATGGAACTTTCAATACACCCATCATAAATATTATCTTCCACTGATCCCTCAGAGTGAGTAGTGAATGGGGCCAACATTGAAATTTCTTCGGTTTGTGCCTGTATGCATCAAAAAATTATATGGTTAGAATAGAAACATTCATTCATAGTATGGGAGCGTTTCAAGACTCAAGGATGTCAGATGTCCCCACATAATATTTGATATCATCCATGTTTTTAGAAATGTTCATAATGAACATCTCATTGTCATCATTCATCATTTCCATCTGTAGAATCTTTGATGGAACTCTCTTGAAATGTCATGGAACTTCCAATTCACCCACCACAAATGCCATACACCGACCCTGCATAGTGAGCATTGAATGGGGCCAACGTTGAAATTTCTTCAATATGTGCCTGTATGCATCAAAATTTGACATGGTTAGACTAGACACATGCCTTGACAATATGGGAGGGTTTCAAGACTCAAGGATGTATGATGTCCCCACATAATATTTGAGATCGTCCACATTTGCATCAAAATTCATCATGTATGTCTCATTTTCATCATTCACCATTCCCTTCTATAGAATCTTTGTCGAAACTATCTTGAAATTTGACATGGAACTTCCAATACACCCATCACAAATTTCTTCCACTGAACCAACACACTGAGCAGTGAATGGCGCCAACATTGAAATTTTTCCAATTTGTGCCTGTATGTATCAAAATTTGACATGGCTAAACTAGATATTTGCCTTGATGGTACGTGAGGGTTTCATGCCATCCACCACAATTGTCATGCACCAACCTCGCATAGTGAGCAATGAATGTGGCCAACATTGAAATTTCTTCAATATTTGCCTGTATGCGTCGAAATTTGACATGGTTAGAATAGGCCCATGCATTAATGGTATGGGAGGGTTTCAAGACTCAAGGATTTATATTGATGTCCCCACATCATTTTTGAGATCATCCACATTTTCATAAATGTTCATCATGCATGTCTCATTGTCATCATTCACCATTCCCTTCTATAGAATCGTTGTCGGAACTAACTTGAAATTTGACATGGAACTTCCAATACACCCATCACAAATGTCATGCACCAACCCCACATAGTGTGCAGTGAATGGGGCCAACGTTGAAATTTTTTCAATCTGTGTCTTTATGCATTGACATTTGACATGGTTAGATTAGACACATGACTTGACAGTATGGGAGGGTTTCGAGACTTAAGGATGTTTGATGTCCACGCATAATATTTGAGATCATCCATGTTTGCATCAACGTTCAATATAATGGATGTCTCACTATCATCATTCGTCATTTCCATCTATATAATATTTTTCATAACTCTTTTGAAATTTCATGGAACTTCTAATACACCCTTCACAACTATCATCTTACATCAACCTTGCACAGTGAGCAGTGAATACAGCCAACGTTGAAATTTCTTTAAACTATGCCTATATGCGTCAAAATTCAAAATGGTTAGAATAGACACATGCCTTGATGGTATAGTATGTTTTCAAGACTAAATTATTGTTGACAGGTGAAATTGAACGCTCGTCAACTAGAGGGGTGGATCCGGTCCGAGGTTGTCTAAATAACCCAAGCCGTTTGGGATGATCCACTCCGACGGGTTTAGAGGCTCTATTGGCCGATCTAAGTCCTAGGAAAATTAAAGAAAAACTAAGCTAAAGAAACTAATCTAAGTGAAAAAAAAGTAGCTACAATAAACTATATACAGATCAAAAGCATATATACAATTTACTAACTAATACTATACAACAATAATTCTATGAAATTAAATGTTCAGTTATCAACAGAATTAGATCTCAATTATATATTTACATTACTTACAGAATACAAATTTTGATCTAAATTTGCAAAAATCATTGGTAAAATGCCTTATGACAGCGAAACCCTTATTTTTTGATTTTTATATCTTTTCTGTGAAAGAAGAGAAATAAAAACTAATTAAGCTAAGGAATTAAGATAACAATCTATACTATAAAACTGAACTATATATCTATCTCAACTACTGAGAATTATCGAATTTATTAACTATTAAATTGAAAATAAAAAACTAACCTGAAGTAATGCTTCCTATTTGTCATGTGCACAATACTCGATTTAGCTATTTGATGGGAGGAAACCCGCACCGGATTCTCCACAAGCTTCTTGTAAACAGGAAGCAGCAGTGCTCTTGAATATGAATAATAGAACAAACAAGACATAAAGTGACAACAATATTATAATTTACAAATCATCACAGTTAGATAAATCCTTCTGCGAAGATTTCTACAGAATAGTTCATTTAACGAAGAAGATAAACCTTTATTCATTAAATTGAAACAGAGTAATTGTTATACTAAAACTGAGATACATCAGATATGGACAAAATTTAAGTCATAACGCATCAACCTATAACAAGTCTTGATATCTAAAGTAGTCAATAACTTGATCACAAATTAAAATGCACAAAACCTGAATGAAAGTATGATAAATTGAAAGCTAAAGATGTTACAAAAGATCCACTTCCATTCGAGTCTGTATCATCATAAATCCATAGTCTTTGTTCTCCCAAAAGTGATGGGTTCATTAAAAAAAATAATGAGTATATAAAGGCCACAGGGTAAAACACCCCTATGGGAATTAATAAAAATTGTTTACAAAAGATATGGGAACAATCTCCCAAATCTCTATTTCTAACTAAAACTAACAACCTAAAACAAAACTATATGACAAAAGCATGTTCTAAACTGCCACAGCATGTCCAATTTCCCATTGAAATTTGTATGTACATGTAGGTGGACAAGAATAAACAAGTTTAGATAATGTTTTATTTGTAAAATTAACAAAAATCTAAACTTTATGACTAGCTACAGAATCTCACGATTCTGTAGCTGGTCATATTTACCAACAAAATAATTTTAAATTAATGCAAAAGATAACAGAAATACATTTGACCTATTAAACAAAACCTTAATTACTAATTCAAAGCAAAGTAAATCATTCGCGCTAGAAGTAACCAAACTTTTATGCCAATTTGAAACAAACAAAATCGTGTTTAATTAACCGAATGGTAACAAGGATATGTGCGATCTGTCAAACAACCTTTTATTACCAATTTGAAGAAGACAGAATCGTTTTGAAAATTCAAAACCAACGAAATCATTTTTTGAATCAATTTCAATCAAAACAGACTATAATCGATTCATCAAACCAATCTTTGATACTAATCCAACGCATACACAAACGACTACGCTAATTCAAGGCATACAACATCGTTTCGAAATCAAACCAAACAGAACTAAATCAAACTAACTCAGAGCCAACACAATCGTTATACTAATTCAAGAATAATAAAATCGTGTTAATCAAAACATAGCTATATTCGATTTTAGCAAACGAATCAACGCAAACAAAATAATTTATGCTAATTCAAAATGAAATCTTTTGTGCTAATTCAAATACAAAAACGAAATCATTCCTAATAATTCGAAGTAAACATAATCATTTTTTAATCTATTCAAACAAACATAACTAATTGGGAATGAACACAATCGGCTATGCCAATTCAAACCAACTCATAAAAAATAAAAAAAAAATAAAAAAAATCAATGTTGAAATAACATACCTGGGTTGTAGGAAAACGATTTGGTCAGGATAACTTTGAGTTGACAAAGGCATTTGTTGCCTCAACATTTCTGAAGATGATAGAACCCATGGTCTTTTGCTTCTTATCATTGGCTTGAAGCCTATCGTTTTCCTTTGACAACACAGTAACCCATTCCTCCAATGATTTAATTTTAGATTGCAACAGAGGAACATCCGTGTAGTAACGTTCAAGCCAGGAATTGCATTGAGTACACGGTAGTTGAATGGGCCAAGTCACTATAGGTGAGGGTTCTTTCAAATTACCAGGGGTTCCACTACCAACCTTAATTCCCAGGAAGTTAGGGTCATTCTTGAGGCACAGTGGGAGGTTGGAAACATAGTCATAGGATTCCACAGAACAGAGGCCATGAGAGTAAGGGTATTCCTCAATTAAGAAATGTTCAATCTCAAAATCCGAGTCCTCGCTCAAAACAATAGGCTTCTGGTCAATGTTTTGTTTGGTCTTGTTCTAAGCACATCTAGATATCCATCATCCATTCTTCTTTCCCTTACTATTGACACCAGTATCACCTTTGCCTTTCTTCCTTACAGGCCTCTTGATGGTCTTAGTATTGTCTTTAGCACACGGGTCGGTCATGGTATTGGGTAGGTCAATGTTGGGGCAGTTCGAGGGTTTGACAGGGGGTAGAAGGGTAGGAGGTGGAATGGCAAGCCCAACCAGGGTTTCAGTGACCACAACCTTGTCCACTTGAACACACTGGGGAGTGGCAAAGCCATTCCTTGATAGGAAAGCTTGCCAATTGTCACCACTAAGCCTCAAATGATGAACAATAATGATTTTGATCAAGCAGTGATGGAAGAGGCTGATATCATCCTTCTCCCTCTTAAATCGTTTTGACATTTTATACAGGTTGCGTAGGAGGTAGTGAGGCATATTCAGAGGGTATTCTATGAAGTTCATAAGCAACCGAAGATGGTAAAGAAACACTAAACCATAATGTCCTTCGTAAGTCATGAATTGCTTAACAATTGCCAATAAATAATGCCATCTAGGCTTGAGGGTAGTGACAGGCATACCTCTATCAMAACTAACAATTTTCCTTGATGTGAACAGGAGCGGCCACGACACTTCATCCACCTTTGAATTCTTAAACCACCTCTACCCTTTTGCTTGTAAACCCATGGGTGAACTGAGGAATTCTTCGTCCAGTTCCAGCTGGATGTCTCCAACCTTGGCCCTACATCCTTCAAATGTGAGGGAAAACTGTTGGGTGACTGTAAGGTTGAAACCCTCAAACTTTTGGATAAAAACTAACCAGCCACTATTCTCCAGGTCCTCACGAGCATTGTCAAATAGCAGCAGCATTTGGATGCCTTTAGGTTCTATCCACACTACAGGTGCCATAGGAGAGAGCACACAGTGAGCAGGGTAAATGGACAGGTTTTTGGACAGGGAATACGCAAGACCGCAAGCTCATAGGCTTCCCCAAGACCAACAGAGGTAACCTGAGATACAAGGAAGGCATTAATGCCTAAGTGTGCGAGGGTGGTGGAACGAAACAAACCCATGCAAAACATTCATATCGAAATGTACAATCGGCAACGCTATGGTGATTCAAATCACTATTGGTGTGTGTTAAAAGCAATGCCATTCAAACAACTATTGAAAAGTATGATGAATCAAATCGAATATTTGCACAACAATAGTGTTTTCATAATTTAAAACAAAACAATATTTTGAATTTAGCACCAAAGATTTGACCATAAAACTTATGCTGTGTAAGAAACCATTGCACCACAGGTCTAATCATAATGTTAATGTGTTCTCATGAAACCATTGCACCAAGGCATTTGATAAAAAACAAGAGAACATCAAACCACCATTTTATCAAGGATTCAATCACAATCACAAGAATACCATTGCATCACAAACTCAAGAAATGAAGTCCTATTAACAAAAGGTTTGGTGTCTTGCCAATTGTGCGACTGTCATTGAGTTAGAAGTGAGATGACCACATAAGCAAGAGTAACCATAATAATCCAGTGACGATTTTTATGCCATCGACATGACTTCGAAATCAAGTTTTTCATGCTTGCAGTCAAAAAAACGAGAACAAAAGGCAGGTGTGCAACTACGCAAGATAATAGTGTTTCTTTGTTCAAAAGATTGCGATCAGAATCAAGGGTTCCAAAACACTTGTGTAGGCAGCGTATAGGGAAAGGATAAAAATGTGAAATGGATGCCAAAAATGGTGACACACTGGTAGAAGCATTTATCTCTGTCATAAGAACAAATTTAGATTATGATAATGAGAATAATTCTAACTCAAAAACAACTAGAAAATTGTTTAAAAATCATCATTAATCAAATATTCCAGCAGTGCTTAAAGGATGAAAACTGATAACAGTCTTAAGACAAGCGAGTCATGATATTAAAGATAAAATCTCCAATAGTATTGATAGGGCCACTACTACCAGCAGGCATCTATAGCCTCGACAGGGTTGTCATTTAACCCACTCTGATATCTGTATCCTGCCAAGAAGTTCCAGATCAAAATAAAGGACATTTTAAGGTCAAGATATTTCATACTTATGAATTTTCATATACCCGACATTACTTCGCTGCCAGTGGGCCTATTCAGTACCCTGAAGAAGTTGTCTTGGCGTCATGCATGCATTTACCCACTGCCAACAGACCTATTCAGTATCCTGGTGGGTTTACAAGCACTTCCCACAACTCTTTTATGATTTAATTTTTTAAAGATATATAATTGAGCGGGGTGATGCTGAAAATTATGATATTTTAGACATATTTTTACAGACCTTGAGAGAATTTTCAAAATTGTCCTTCATTAAGATTCAGAGATGGTTTGTTTACTAAACCAACCTTCTAAGGCAGGGAGACATCTTCTGATTCATTCCCTTAAGGAACAGGGACAGCATAAGAAGATAATGGATGATCATGACAGGCTTCACTCAGAGATAGAAATCAATTAGCTTATTTCAAACAATAGTCTTTGCTCAACATGGCTGTAAATTTCAGAAGTATATTATAATTGATGTTTAGAAAATTTTTCAGCAGTCATTTCAGTGAAATAATTTCTGTTTTCTTTGTCTGAACAGTTCAAAATGCAGGTATGTGTATTTCCAAAAACAAAAAACTGATAAGCGCAAGGGAAAAATTCAAACCAAAACAGTAAAAGAAAAACAAACCAAAGAAAAATATTTACACAGTATACACAGGGTTGTCATCAAGAGAAATATCTTTTCAAAGCTTGGCCATTCACCAGATAGGTGTCTGGCTATCCCTCTAGACTCTGTAATCGGAAAGAGCTGGGACCCAATTTTTCAGCAATTAAAAATGGTCCAAGCCATAAGTTATGAAACTTCGTGTGCTCTCCCTTTCCCTCATGCAGTTTGTCCCATTTCAAGACAAGGTCACCTACTTCGAAGTTCCTATTAGAGACAGAGTTGGCATCAAACTAGATTTTGACCACTAGTTGATGCTGATCTAACTTACGTTTAGCTTGAGCCCTTACCTCTTCTAGTTTCATTAAAGGGTTAATTCGGTTCTCCAATGGGAAACAGTCTTCTTGTTGTATTTTCTATGATAGATGTAGTGAGGGAAGAAGAATATGTGGTGGTAGAATTTCTTCTCTTCCATAGACGAGAAAGAAGGGAGAGTTACCTACAGTGGTCTTTGGTGTTACCCTATCAGCCCAGATTGCGTTTAACAGTGTGTTATGCCAGTTTTTGTGATTTTCAGATACCATTCTGTTGATGATTTTAATCAGATTTTTATTTGTTGATTCTGCCAATCCATTGCCCTAAGGGTAATAGCTAGCAGAATACTTCAATTTAATTCCTTTTTCTAGAGTGGACTCACTCATATCAAGAGATGAAAAATAAGAAGCATTATCGAATACTAAACAGTCAGGGATACCAAAACGAGTAATAATATTTGAATTTAGAAAGGCAATTACCTGACTAGTATTCATAGTTCCTAATGCAACAACTTCAGACCACCTGATGAAGTAATCTGTGGCTGTTATGATAAACTTATGCTGCTGTGAGGATGGAGGATTAATTGGACCTATAATATCAAGACCCCACTACTGAAAAGGGGAGTCTACTGAGACAGGCTGCAAAGAAAAGGCTGGTTTCTGTATCCACCCGGATGCTTTTTGATAAATAATACACTTGCGACACAAGGAATGGGTGTCTCTAAAAAGTGTGGGCCAGTAATAACCAGCCCTCAAGACTTTATGGGCAGTGGTGTCACCACCAAAATGCCCACCAGCTTCTCCTCCGTGCAATTCTAGTAGGACTTTTTCTGCTTCATCTTTCTCAAGACAGTGCATTAGTACTCCATCAAAATTTTGACGAAACAGAATACCATTAATCAAATGAAAGGAGGCAGATTTTAATCTTAACACTATTCTTTTAGTGGGATCTAGGTGACGGGGGGCTGACCCATGTTCAAGACATAATTTTATATCGTCATACCACGGACTGACAGAGTTTTGCGCACAACAGATTAAATTTTGATTGTGTTGTCCTGGGTTTGACATATCGTTTTCTTTTTGTTGTCTTGCTGCTGAATCAACAACTAACTTGCACAGCCCTTGGCCTCTCACTATTTGAGTTGGGGTGATTTCTATGTCATACTCCTGTAAGGAGGTAACCCAGTTCGCCCTCTTTTCTCCTAATTCTTTCTGCACTAACAGATTTTTGATGGCTGGGTAAGGGACAATAATTTTCATCCTAGATTTCAAAGGATAAGATCAGAAGTGCTTGACTACTTTAAAAACAGCATAGGCTTGCTGATCTACTGTTGGGTAATTAAGTTTTGTGCCTTTGAAAGTAGAGCTCATAAAGGCAATGGGTACTTCATTGTTTTCAGCGTTCTTTTGAGTTAGGACAACAGCATAGGAGCGGTCAGAAGAAAATGTGTAGAGCGTGAAGTCTTGTGAAATGTTGGAGCTCATGAGAGAAGGAGCGTCTGTTATGGCCTTTTTTATTGAATTGAAAGATTGATTATCTAAGGGTCCCCAATGATATTGTGCGTCTTTCATAATTAAATTCTGTAAAGGTCTCACCATCTCAGAGAAACTGGGGATGAATCTCCTGACGAAGTTTATCTAGCCTAAGAAAGACTGCATAGACTTTTTGGATGAGGGAGGGGGGAGTTTCAAGATGACTTGAGTCCTTTCAGGGTCGATAATCATCCCTTTGATTGACACAATAAATCCTAAGAGTTTACCTTTTTCTACTGCAAAGATAGATTTTTTAGGATTCAAGGAAATGCCATATTTACGTCATCGCTGTAGAACGGCTCTTAAATGAGCTAGATGGTCAGTTTTGTTTTTGGAAAACACAGTAATGTCATCTAAGTAAACTACAATGGATTGATTGATTAAGCCTCGGAAAGCGATGTCCATCGCTCTCTGGAAAGTGGCACTGGCATTAATCAGTCCAAAGGGCATTTTCCTGTAAGCATAGGTGCCCCAGGAGTGCGGAAGGTAGTTTTAAGTTGGTATGGAGGAGACATTAGGACTTGGTTGTACCCTAAAAAACCATCCAATAAGGATAGTCTCTCAGAACTAGATACCTGTTGAAGGATCTATTCCATAGGTGGGACAAGGTAGTTGTCTTTATCAGACGCTCTATTAAGGTTTCAAAAATCGACGCATAGTCGGATTTCCCCACTTTTCTTCCAGATAGGGACAAGATTAGAAACCCAATGCGTGTGCCTAACTGGAAAAATTACCTTAGCATTTAGGAGTTTATTTAATTCATTTTTGACGGTCGGTTCGAGCTTAGGGTGCATTTTTCTTAGCTTTTGTTGGAAGGGTAAGGTTTGGGGTTTCATAGGAATTATGTGTTGAATGATGTTAGGATAAAAATTTTAAGGTCATCATACGTCCATGCAAAAACATATTTGAATTCCTTAAACAATTTAATAAATGCGGCTTTTTCTTGTTCAGAACACCCTACCCCTAAATTAATGCACTGTGGATTGTCATTAGTTCCCAAGTTTACTTTTTCATACGACAGGGAGGAACTATTGGTTTTATAGTTGACCGATTTTTTGAATTTATCTTGAAGATCGTAAAATTTCTCTAATCTAACTATAGATTTAAGGATCAAATTTACCATGTCCGATGAAGATTCAGGAGATCTTGGATCTGGTATTACCGTGAAATCGTGCAAATTGTTTTCATGAGTGCATTCGTCGATCACCGCACCTTGAAAAGTTTCTTCCATATGCAGGAAGCTAATAATCTGTTGATCATCGTCGAAGACTCTCCAATTCGTGATGTTGTCAGGAATAGATGGCCTAAACAATAGTTCGATGGAGAATGCATTCGAGGACAAACCTTCTGCAGGAAAGAGTTTGGAAGCTACGTTAGCTAATAGATCAGCTTCAGAATTATTCGATCTTGGAACAGAATTTATATTGAAAGCATAAAACTTATTCAGTAAATTCCATACCTTGGATTGGTAGCTTTTAATATGCGGAGATAGACAGTGGATAGAATCTCTTACCTGTCTAACCATGATTTTGGAATCACCAAAGACAGTCAAATTTTGAATGTTCATATCTAATGCTTTTCTGAGGCCCTGCAATAAAGCCTCATATTCTGCTGTATTATTCGTACATTCAAATTCTAGCCTACATGCAATCATGGTTTTGTTACCTGCAGGATCAATAATAACGCAGCCTGCACCAGCTCCTTCCTTGGACTTTGACCCGTCAAAGTAAAGACACCAAATTTGATTTTTATTGGGTGTATGAGACCATTGTGTAGAATTTGTTGGCTGCACATATGCTACAATCTCGGACTGTTGTTCTGGGTTGGTGATAGCTGAAGTCTCGGCCATGAAATTGCTAAAAAAGGTATCCATCCCTTGTATTTCGAGTGAATTGGCAGAAGGTGTAAATGGTTCATTGGGATCATTTAAATCTGTGACCATGAACTTAAGGTAGCGTTCACGATTTACCTTGATATTGTTGGGCTTGCTGTTCTCGGGCAGCCACAGGTGAGACCAATCTGTCGCGAAATAGCCGTGTAGATGCTCCAACTAGTTTCTTCTCAGAAATAAACCATAAAATTCTGGAATATCCACAACAATAATATCAATCACTTGGTGAACTTTGGGGTTAGACGATAATCTTATAAGCACATTCCTTAATTCGCCTACAACTCTAACACTAGTTCGATCAAGTTGAATGATTTTTAAAGTGGATGGTTCAACTTCAACATTAATATTCTGACACACATAGCATGGCATCACATTAGATGACGCTCCTGAATCTACCATACAATTGTGCACATTCCTTTTAAATATTTCGAAAGTTAACAAAAATGGAGGTACATTTCTGCGAGTAGTAAGGGTGGAAGCTTGTGGCTTTTTACTCATAGTCTCTAAAGCTAATTTATCTACATTTGTTACATTATTTACAAGAAGGCTTATTTTATCGTGAGGATTAGGATTATTCTTAGCGGAAGTCTTATGAGGAACTTTGTTCTGAACAACCTTGTTACTGCTTGAATTACCATTTTTGCTATTCTCTGTGATGTTCTATAACATTTTTTGTTGCAAAAATGGAAATTTTAATAATTCATAAACAGAAATGTTAGCTCTTAACTTTTTTAGATCTTCAACTAAATCATAATCTAAGTTGGGGTTTACATGACTCTGTTTAGTCTCAGTTGATTTAGATTTATTTGGGGGCAAATTCGTAGTGATTTCGGAAGAAGGTTTGTCTATTGTCTTACTCCTAGTATTGTAGGGATGTAATGTCTCGAAGTTAGCTTGAAAAATGCTATCCGAGAAGTGTCCAAAAATGTTCGGAAAAGATTCTTCTTCTTCAACTGTCTCTTGTTCAACTACCTCCTCAGGAATCTCAGGAGGTATCAATTTATCCTGGGCTTCTAGAATTGTTTGAAGGGAAAATTGCAGACTTTCTAGATTTAGGCCCTCGGTATTTGGATTAGTTCGATTGGTCGGAAAAGGCTTCCTGAACGGGGGTTTGTAGGGCCCTTTGCTCGAAGAATCTTTTTCAGCCATCCTTTTCAAATCTATAACTTGATTTGACAGTTTTTGAACAACTTTAGTTAGGTTTTCTAAATCCGAGCTTTCAGGTTGTGTTTTATTTTGAGCAGGTCTAGGTAGGATTTTGATCTTCTTTTTGGAAGATGAACTAGTCTCTGTTTCATTGCTAGTAGTGTCTTTTAAACTAAGGATGTCTTTTTCAATCTGGCTGGCCTCTTCAAAGGCCTCTAACAACGTGGCTTTCTTAGATCATTTTACCCAAATGGATATACTTTGATGCAAGGCTTTAGTATAGTATGCTATGATAAGATTCTCAGCAGGCATCGAATCCATAGGGATTCGGTTTTTAAGTGTTAAGAATCTTTGGTTAAATTCTTTGATTTTCTCTTTGGGGTTCATTCTTAAACTAGAAAGCTCCATGACTAGAACTTCTGGGGACTTATCGTCTCTGAAATTTTCCAGAAAGCAGGATTTGAACTTCTCCCATGACACGATGGTATGGGGTTGCTGGGAAAAGTAACAAGTAGAGGCATTGCCCTCGAAATTATATGGGAACAACCTACAGACTATGTCTTCATGCTCGACATTACGGAGTCTAATGGCTAACATAAACTTTTTAATGTGATCTTCGACAATCTGTTTAGAGTCAGGGTCAAACTTGGGAAGCCACTTCTTTGGATGTTTGGGTAAGGGATGCTGAGGCCCAGGTATGGCTACTGCATCTTGGTTGAGCCAGGGTCTGGTAGGATTGTTCTGGTTGGCCATTGGTGTAGGCAGTGTGGAAGGCTGAGAAGGGGAACTGCCTTTGTTAGAAGAGTCTTCTCCAGAAGAAGGAGGTGATGGAGGTGGTGAGGGTGGTATTCTAGATCCTCCTGTAGTAGGAGTGAGGATTGGATCTGTAGGGTTCAAAGTGAGGTCAGTGCCTCCAAGTTGTTCTCTGATATCAGAGAAATCCAAAGGTTGGTCAAAAGGCCGATTTGGTTGCCTTAAATGGGCAAAGGAACTATGTGTTCTTAAGAGAGATTGGCAGACAATCTCTTGTACGTCACCACCTGTAGGATTTGGGATTACTGGTTCAAATGTAATCCGTAGATTGTCGTTTGATGTGGTTGTTGTTTGAGGGATGATGTTGTAATTTGAATGACTTCTTGTCACTATAGGCGAACGGTTAGGTGGTGGGGGAGTCTTACGACCACCTCATGCCATTAATAATTTTCAGGCCCTCCTTCTAGCGCCATTTGTTGACGGGAAAAATTGAATGCTCGTACGAGGTTGTCTAAATAACGCAATCCATTTGGGATGATCCACTCCGACGGGTTTAGCAGCTCTGTTGGCCGATCTAAGTCCTAGGAAAATGAAAGAAAAAATAAGATAAAGAAACTAATCTAAGTGAAAAAAAGTAGCTACAACAAACTATATACAGATCAAAAGCATATATACAGTTTACTAACTAATACTATACAACAATAATTCTATGAAATTAAATGTTCAGTTATCAACAGAATTAGATCTCAATTATATATTTACAGTACTTACAGAATACAAATTTTGATCTAAATTTTCAAAAATCATTGGTAAAATGCCTTATGATAGCGAAACCCTTATTTTTTTATTTTTATATCTTTTCTGTGAAAGAAGAGAAATAAAAACTACCTAGGCTAAGGAATTAAGATAACAATCTGTATTATAAAACTAAACTATATATCTATCTCAACTACTAAGAATTCTTGAATTTATTAACTATTAAATGGCAAATAACGAACTAACCTGAAGTAATGCTTCCTATTTGTCCTATGCACAGTACTCGATTTAGCTATTTGATGGGAGGAAACCTGCACCAGATTCTCCACAAGCTTCTTGTAAACAGGAAGCAGCAGTGCTCTTGAATATAAATAACAGAACAAACAAGACATAAAGCGACAACAATTTTATAATTTACAAATCATCACAGTTAGATAAATCCCCGTGCGAAGATTTGTACAAAACATTTCATTTAACGAAGAAGATAAACCTTTATTCATTAAATTGAAACAGAGTAATTGTTGTACTAAAACTGAGATACATTAGATATGGACAAAATTTAAGTCATAATGCATCAACCTCTAACAAGTCTTGATATCTAAAGTAGTCAATAACTTGATCACAAATTAAAATGCACAAAACCTGAACGAAAGTATGATAAATTGAAAGCTAAAGCTATTACAAAATATCCACTTCCATTCAAGTTTGTATCATCATAAATCCATAGTCTTTGTTCTCCCAACAGTGATGGGTTCATTACAAAAATTAATGAGTATATAAAGGCCACAGGGTAACACATCCCTGTGGGAATTATCAAAAATTGTTTACAAAAGATATGGGAACAATCTCCCAAATCTCTATTTCTAACTAAAACTAACAACCTAAAACAAAACTACATGACAAAAGCATGTTCTAAACTGCCACAACATGTCCAATTTCCCATTGAAATTCGTATGTACCTGTAGGTGGACAAGAATAAACAAGTTTAGATAACGTTTTATTTGTAAAATTAACAAAAATATAAATTTTATGACTAGCTACAGAATCTCACGATTTTGTAGCTGGTCATATTTACCAGCAAAATCATTTTAAATTAATGCAAATGATAACATAAATACATTCGAACTATTAAACAAAACCTTAATTACTAATTCAAAGCAAAGCAAATCATTCACACTAGAAGTAACCAAATCTTTTATGCCAATTTGAAACAAACAAAATTGTGTTTAATTAACTAAATGGTAACAGGGATATGTGCGATCTGTCAAACAACTTTTTATTACCAATTCGAAGCAGACAGAATCATTTTGACAATTCAAAACCAATGAAATCATTTTTTTAATCAATTTCAATCGAAACAGACTATAATCGATTCATCAAACCAATCTTTGATACTGATACAATGCATACAAAAACGACTATGTTAATTCAAGGCATACAACATCATTTCGAAATCAAACCAAACAAAACTAAATCAAACTAACTCAGAGCCAACACAATCATTATACTAATTCAAGAATAATAAAATCATGTTAATCAAAACATAGCTATATTTGATTTTAGCAAATGAATCAACGCAAACAAAATAGTTTATGCTAATTCAAAACGAAATCTTTTGTGCTAATACAAATACAA
>JASDQU010108013.1:81900-94503 GCA_032191745.1 Picea mariana
ACTTTGTCCACCTTTGAATTCTTAAACCACCTCTGCCCTTTAGCTGGTAAACCCGTGGCTAAACTGAGGAATTCTTCGTCCAGTTCTAGCCGGATGTCTCCAACCTTGGCCCTACATCCCTCGAATGTGAGGGGAAACTGTTGGGCGACCGTAAGGTTGAAACCCTCAAACTTTTGGATAAAAACTAACCAGCCACTATTCTCCAGGTCCTCACGAGCATTGTCGAATAGCAGCAGCGTTTGGATGCCATTAGGTTATATGCACACTACAGGTGCTGTAGGAGAGAGCACATAGTGAGCAGGGTAAATGGACAGGGGTTTGGACAGGGTATACGTAGGACCGCAAGCTCACAGGCTTCCCCAAGACCAATAGAGGTAACCCGAGATACAAGGCAGGCATTAATGCCTAAGTGTGCGAGGGTGGTGGAATGAAACAAACCCATGCAAAACATTCATATCGAAATGTACAATCGATGGCGCTATGGTGATTCAAATCACTATTGGTGTTTGTTAAAAGCAATGTCATTCAAACAACTATTGAAAACTATAATGAATCGAACCGAATATTTGCACAACAATAGTGTTTGCATAATTTAAAACAAAACAATATTTCGAATTTATCACCAAAGATTTGACCATAAAACTTATGCTTTGTAAGAAACCATTGCACCACAGGTCTAATCATAATGTTAATGCATTCTCATGAAACCATTTCACCAAGGCATTTGATAAAAAACAATAAAACATCAAACCACCATTGTATCAAGGATTCAATCACAATCACAAGAATACCATTGCATCACAAACTCATGAAATGAATTCATATTAACAAAAGGTTTGGTGTCTTGCCAACTGTGTGACTGTTATTGAGTTAGAAGTGAGATGACCACATAAACAAGAGTAACCATAATAATCCAGTGACGATTTTTATGCCATCGACATGACTTCGAACTGAAGGTTTTCATGCTTGCAGTCGTGAAAATGAGAACAAAAGGTAGGTGTGCAACTGCGCAAGATAATAGTGTTTCTTTGTTCAAAAGATTGCGATCAGAATCAAGGGTTCCAAAACACTTGCGTAGGCAGCTTATAAGGAAAGGATAAAAATTTGAAATGGCTGCCAACAATTATGTCTATTCATGTCCCCACATAATCTTTGAGACCATCCACATTTGCATCAATGCTCATCATGCACGTCTCATTGTCATTATTCATCATTCCCTTCTATAGAATCGTTGTCGGAACTATATTGAATTTTGACATGGAACTTCCAATACACCCATCACAAATGTCATGTAGCGACCCCACATAGTGAGTAGTGAATTGGGCCAGCATTTAAATTTCTTCAATTTGTTCCTGTATGCGTCAAAATTTGACATGGTTATATTAGACATATGCCTTGACTGTATGGTAGGGTTTCGAGACTTAAGGATGTATATTGATGTCCCCACATAATATTTGAGATCATCCGCATTTTCATCAATGTTCATCATGCACATCTCATTGTCATCATTTGTCATTCCCTTATATAGAATCATTGTCGAAAATATTATGAAGTTTGACATGGAACCTCCAATACACCCATCACAAATGTCATGCACCGACCCCACATAGTGAGAAATGAATGGATCCAACGTTGAAATTTCTTCAATCTATTCATGTATGCATTAAAATTTGACATGGTTATATTAGACACATTCCTTTACTATATCGGAGGGTTTCAAGACTCAAGTATGTTTGATTTTCCCACATAATCTTCGAGATCGTCCATGTTTGCATCAACGTTCATTGTCATCATTCATCATTCCCTTATATATAATATTTGTCAGAACTCTATTTAAACATCTTGGAACTTCCAACATGCCCATCACCAATGTCATCCACTGACCCTACAAAGTGAGCAGTGAATGGGGCCAATGTTGAATTTTCTTCAAAATGTGACTATATGTGTTGTAATTTTACATGTTTACACTAGGAACATGCCTTGATGGTATGGGAGGTTTTTAAGACTTAGGGAAATCATTCTCCTCATCATTTCCATCATCATGGTTCTTATTTCCATCATCATCATCATCACATTCATCATGACTCGATTTCTCCATCCATGCCAACAAATATCAAACCCGACATACCCATGTTTACAATGAAACCTAATGAAGATGCCAATTTCCATGTATTTGTCTGTTTCTTGTGGCATTCTTTGTGATGATTAATAAAACATGATTCTATTAATTTGAAATAGCCCAAAAAAAATTTATAGGGTCCAACATGCAAGTGTTTTAATTGTTAATGGGTTAGGGATTATATCGGATGAAGGGCTTAATGACATCAATCAACAATACATGGTTACCAATGAATGAGGCCAATGTTGAAATTTCTCCAAACTGTGCTTGTATGCATCAAAATTTGACATGGTTATACTAGGAACATGTCCCTTGATGGTACGGGACGGTTTCAAGACTCAAGGATGTTTGATGTCATCACGTAATCTTCAAGATCATCCATGTTTTAAGGGGTTAGGGATTAGCTGGTATAAAGGTTAAGGTCTTAGGTTTAGGCTTAGTGAAATATTTCAATTTTTTTAAAATATAAATTGATGAATAAGCTTTGGATACATTAATTATCCTAATTGTCTGTATTTACATTGATTTACATATACAATATATTTAATTATATTTTTTAACAATTTCCAATAAATGACCACTAACCATGCTAACTCTTATATAAGTAATCCTAATTTTTTTTGCCAACAATTCATAGAAAATATTTAACACTTTAAGGATATTGAAAAAGGTAATTTGTACCGTCGGAAATAATGCTGAAGCATTTCATGAAAGTTTGGGAAATAAGAATCAACAATTTTAAAGTTGGATTATAAATAATTCTGAAAATTTAGAAGTCTTGGTAATTAACATTATTGTATGTAACAATGCCATTCAATTTATCATTGTCAATGTTCATATGTTATTTCAAGTATTTAATATTATCATCGTCCTCTTCTTTATTTGCATCATCTTCATCATCATTGAAAATTGACTATAGATCAGCTATATTGTTACCAGATGTATACTTTGGATCATCATTTTCTACACCATCTATATTGTTGTCTTCCATAAAATCATCTAACTCTGGATTATTGTCTTCTTATGCCTAAACATAACCATATTCAACATCATCATGGATGTTAATTTCTTCGATGTTCTTTGATCCCTCTCTCTCATTTTGTTGGACATCATTGTTTTTCTCAATATCAACTAATGCATCGCCAAATACATTCCTTAATCTTGGATCATAATGTATGACAAATATCCATTTCGGGTCCAAAATATCTTCATAGAAAAATACCTGCACATGAACAACATACATATATTAGAAATATCTTATAACACTTCCTTTTTATTAATAAACACATATATTATCGCAACCAAATATGAATCAATAGATTAATGGTCATTATTTATTCTTATTTGAGTTAAAGAAATACTTTCTCACAATGAATCGGTAGAACATAAGGTTCCTTATCCTCCGATGGGAACCTCAAGGACTCTATAGAAAACAAACCACTATGGGTATCATGTCCTCATTTACTCTCAAATGCTTCATACCATCTACACTTAAAAATACAACATTTAAAAGAACGGTAATCCAACTCAATAATTTCTTGAATTTTTCCAACATATTGTAGATTCCCTTCATTAATATTCTTATCCTTTGAGCTTTATCGACTGGATTGCTTGAAATTAACCATGATTCTACAATCAAAGGATCATCTCTTTACATCTACACTTTCTACACGATAATGTCGTCCATATTCCCACATTGCACGATATTTCCTCACCTATGAAAGATCATTTATTTTAGTGAAAACAAATATAATGATGAATATTAAAAGATTTAATAGTGTCAAAACTATAAGGAAACAACATTTTTTTAAATTCCAATTGTACCTTCCCTTCACATTCTCTAGACATGTTTATTTCATCTTTAGTTATGTTCGAATCTATACATGCATCTTCTATTTGATTTTGAATTTGTTCAGTAACCCATTCTAGAGTGCATTCCCATGAAAATGATTGGGAAGTGGTGTGTTCCTTGAGTTGGATATCTTAAACTGTCTCCTTACTTCTAACACTTCTTCTCTCTTTTTATCATACAAATCAATCCATTTGTTCATAAATGCCATGTGGTATTAATGATCATGAATTTACTTATTAATTCTACTTGAACACCATTGCATTGTGGTTTTTATCCATCAATAATATCTTATGCTCATTCTTCATCCCAGAAGCATGGCCCATATTCAAAATCCTTACCAAGGAATTCACATAGGAAGAAAATGCTTAATTCAGTACATACCCTTCAACCATACAACCCTCTAGATGTGCCTTTTTTAGGACATATCTTTTTAGAGTTTTCATATACCTCTCAAAGAAAAACTTCCACCTTGTTGATATGTCACCCGCCAATTCAATGTCATTGACTAGGTGTATAAGTAAATGGACTTCTAGGTCCATGAAACTTGTAGGGAGGTCCTTCTCAAATATACATACAATTTCTGCAATTTCCTTCTTCCATTTTGTAACTTCACATTCATGGATCTCCTTGGAGGTTACCCACCTAATATAAGAATAGTAAATTAGTATGAACCTTTAGTGAAAAATTAAAATGGAATATAATATCTCTATGTCTCTCACACATGAACATTTCATACCACATACCTTGTAAATGTTGACAATCGACTTATGGCATTCCTTAGGTCAATGATAAGACATGAATCCCCCCTAATTTCCAATGGCATGATATTCTATCGAACACATTCATCAAAGGTCATTACTAATTTTTCACACAACAAAATATCAAAATATATTTAGTACTAAATCAATGTTACCAGTAAAGCTTAAATGATGATATATAATATCTTCAAAAAATTATGAAAATCATGTTTTTTAAATCCTGTGATATGTTCAACAACTGTAAAATATGTATCCTATGATGACCCATAGATAGTAGGTGTCCTTATTAAATGAATGATATTTTTTTATTTGGTCTAGCTCTTTTATTTTCAAAATCCATGGAGCTTATGCATATGTTTCATTTTCCGTGTTTGGCCACAAATGTATTCTATCAAATTTGGTACGTGAAAGAGCAATATCTCTCCTCAAAGACAAGGTGTCCTTCTCTTTGCTTGATATATGTCTAAATATAGAATCTGGGACATTTTTTAAGATGTGCATAGGATATAATAGGTGAGATATTAATATATTCTTTTGGTAAGCGATCTCATAAAAATGGATTTCCTTTTCATTCCTTCTGGCATATTAACTACAACTTGTTTCGGTTCTTCAATTGAATCACCCCGATCAAAAAAATTCTCCCAACCTTTCAATTCAACATCTTTATACTTCTTAATACAATCTCCTGGACCCATAATCATGGGAGGGCCTCTATTTTCAACTTTTCCGTCAAATTGATTCTCTAGATGTTTTCTAAACTTATGATCTATTGGTAGAAAAACCCTATTGTTTGTGTAAATAAATTTATGTAGATATTTAGAAAATGTCCCTTGAAATTGATCTGCACATCTTGGACATGAAAATACCCCCTTTGTTTAAAGCCCTGCAATTCAATAAGTAATGTTAATAGCATCATAATAATAATATACAAGTAAGTATTAAATTTGGGATAAAAATGAATTATGAGTGTGAATATGTAAATATTTTATCTTACCAGAACAAACACCAAGTCTTGGGAAATCATGAATATTCTAAAATAGCACACCATACAACATGAAGGACCTATTTGATGGAGGATGTGATATGTCATACATTCTTATTCCTTTCCATAGTTGTTGCATCTCATAAATAAAAGGCGCAATATAAACATCCATATTTTTAACTTGATGTTTTCCTCGAACAATGAGAGTCAACATAAGATGCTCCTTTCTAACACTCATCCATGGGGTAATATTGTATACTATCAATCCAACTGGCCAAACACTATAATTTGAGCCAAGGAAAGATAATGGGCACACTTCATCAATTTTAAGACCAAACCTAATACTATGTGGTTCGTGTTTGAATTTACTTGGCCATTTTTCCTATATGTGTTTCATTGCTTTAGAGTCAACTGAAATTCGCATGAATCCATATTTACTCGTGTTCTTTTATTTCTATTCCATCAGTTTTGAAAGTGACTTGCAACGAAACATTAGTTGAATTCTAGGTATAATTGGCATGTAACGTAAAACCTTTTTTTGAACTGTAGGACCTTGTACATCTGTACGATATTTGTTCTCTTTGCATACAAGACATTCTACCTTGTTTTTATATTCATATCTATATAAAATGTAACCATTTTTACATGAATGAATTTTCTTATATTCAATCCCCAACTCATCCAACAGTTGGCATGCTTCTTTGCAAGTTAATGGAAACACAATCTCTTAAGGGAATATTTTAGTTTTTAGTGCCCTGTAATATTGCCTGAGATTAAATCAATTAAATGTTTGACTTATGATGAACATGTTTGATATGTAAATCTATAGTACTACTTTTTATATACAATATATGTTTTATAACATCCCATTCAAGAAATATAAATGTATTTGATGAATGTTTACAAATTATGTACACCAATTGACAATGCAAAGTATAGAATACATTTCAACTCACATCAGTAGGGTCGTGAATCCTTTGTCTGACCAACCAAATAGTGATTTGATTTATAATAATATCAATGTGCATGGAATTTTTGAGGTTCTACTTGCACCCAATCTGAATACAAGTGTCTTCACAACTTGTTGGATTGAGTCTTTCAGGGTGTTATAATCAAGATTACGTTGGTGGTAATTACCCCTACTATCATCATTATTGTCAACCATATAATCATTATCATCACCATTGTTTCCATCCCCAAAGAAACATGTAATAATTTCATTCAATCCTTCTTCATGCACTGCATTTTCACTATCATCATCATTAAAGCGATGTGGCATGTCATCATTTTATGCTAATCTCATTAGCTCTTCAAACTTATCAGTTGGTAGTATTCTCTTCAATGTTTCTCCTTTCTCCCTTGTATGGTTTAAAGGACAGTTTGGATCATCCCATCCAAATCTTAATAACCTAGTTTGATCTTGGGTATTAGTAGGTTTATCATCAATGTCTTCTACCTATCAACATAGACAAGCATTATTTAATGTTTGGAAAGAATTGAATAAATCATAATTGTATCAATTTCAAAGAAATATAATCACATATATTGTATTAGCCAATAAGAATATAGAATGTATGAACATATATACATCAATTGAAATGCAGAATATTATTTTATATACTAATTCTTTTATACAATAATTTAAAATAAAACACAATTTTGACAACATAGTGTATAAAATGTCAATCCACACTCATTGATTATTCTTTGTTTTTCTTTCCTTACGAACATCCTTATGGAGACCTAGTTATTCCCTTTTATTTCATGTAGGAGTGTGTTTTAAGAAGGGTTAATTAATCAATAACTCATCCCCAATGGTAAGGTCCATAATAGCCTCAACCATTATCAATCTATCAACCCTTCTTTCCATATCTCCATATTTATCATGTATAACTTCAACAAATTGACAATTTGGTCTTACATTAGGGTCCCTTCCCTTACTACTATTTATAAAACCTGCAATATTTTTGTGTGTGTGTGCACGTCCATCTATATACATAATATGACTTAAATTAATTTCTTTTCCACTTTTCAATTGGAGACGATGTGTATACATATTCGAATTTATACCATATGCTGACATGTTAGGCTTATATTCTGCTAGCCTTTTCCATTCACCACTATAATATGATGGACCATAATATGGCATTAATATCCTAGTGATTTGTTGTAAATTGTTTCTATTTTTGGATCCCACATAGAAATTTTTTAAAATAAAGAGACCTAGATTTTCTCCATGAATATTGGAGGGTCGTATCATGTAGTTGTACCCCAAAATTGAAACACCTCATACACTCTAGGTACTTGTTGATCACTGGGCCAAGCACAATATAATCGACGATCAAATCTCTCTTTGTAAATTGATCTCAAAATCAGAGGCAAGTCATCATCTCCATCACATTCATTCTCATGGGGTATGTATTCCACCTTCCCCTTGTCTTTAAGCAAATTATGCATCTTTAGAGCGGTTCTTGTTCTGTTACTTGTTTTCATCAAATCCTCATCTTTGAAGCTGGTATATGTGCACATATTTTTGTTAGATGTATCATCTGATAAATGATCATCACCCTCTAGGATATAAGTCAGTGATCCAGGTAAATTTAAACCAAGAACTTTATCCTGCAAGTATTCATTAAGAAAAGAATTAATTATTTAAATAATATAAAACAATGTTTAAAAGAAGTATACATATTATTTATATCAAATTGGAAAATTATTTACCACAATTCCAATTGGATTTGAATCGATTGTAGGAGGAATACTACCCACTGGGAGTTCAACTTCTATGTAATGTCTTTGTACAATCACTCATTTGAATTGTTTCTTTCCATGACATACAGAACATCCACTAACAATAATTTTCTCAAAGTATTTGTCCCATGTACTATAGTCCAGACCAACCTCTTGTTCAGTGCAATCATTTGTTTTGTTTGAGGGATCCATTGTTATATCCTCTTCCACCCACTTGCCTCTATGTGATTTAATAGTTTTAGGTCCACATCCACATACATATCTTTTTCTTTTGCTAGTTGAATGCTCAAGCTCTACATTTGCTCCAATATCCATCTAAAATAATCAGCGATATGCATTAATTTCTGACAATATTGGATAATACACTATAAAATTTAATAATTTCATGATAAAACATGGACGTTTCAAAAAATGGCATCAGATTAGTTTTTCCTAAGTTAATTCAAAATTAGAGTACCTGATGTCCTGCCTCATCAATTGCGTCCTCATTTGATATGACACGATTTGTTTCCATGGACTCATCTTGGTCCTATAATACACAACATAGTCAATAATGTTTAGTGCACCAATTATATTATTTCAATTAATATGCTATGAAAAAAAAAAGCCTCACCTTAGTCACATTTTTGGCATATTGATATCATGTTTTGGAGTTAAAAAAAACAATTTTATGAACCTAGTTATTTACATCCAGCCAAAATTTCAACAAGAAAAGTATCCAACATCCCTATCCCACATGACCATCCTAATATTCAAACTTTTCCCTTGATCATAGAATCACATTTAATCACCATTTTTGTGAATTTTCAACCAATAAGTTTGAGCTCAAAGGCCACATGGAAAAAAATGACTTTATCTCTTCTATGTTGTAGTATTTGTGAATTCATAAAGACCTTCCTCCTTTGGTTGAGGTTGCTTTTTATTCTTACCTTTATTGTATCTGCAGATTTCATTGTCATATCCTCTTCCACCCACTTTCCTCTCTATGATTTAGTAGGTCTACATTGTCCACATCCTCTTTCCATGGTCTCCTTTGGATCCTGTTACACAACAATGGCAATAATTTTTAGCACACCAATCAAATACATTATCATCTAATAAGTTAGGGAAAATAGGGCCACAAGTGAAAATTATCTTGGGATCAAACACCAATACCATACCAATGCCAATTACATATCATTGCATACCAATACCAATGACATTTCATACCAATATCAATACTAATACTATTGCATACCAATACCAATACCAGTACCAATACAATACCATACCATACCATACCATACCATTGCATGACAATGGTATTCATTGGTAATGATATTCATACCAATACAAATACCATACTATACCATACCAATAACAATACCATACCATACCATACCAATACCAATACCATTGCCAATACCAATATCAATACCAATACCAATACCAATATGCATTGCCAATACCAATACCATACCATACAAATACCAATACCATTTCTTACCATTGCATGGCAATGGTATGAATTAGCAATGGTATGCATACCAATACCATACCATTTCAATACCATACAATACTAATACCAATACCATACCAACATTYCCATCACTAATATTCCCATCATGCCYATCACCAATACATTATGAATACCAATACCATACCAATACCATGTTGGTTGTGGAGCCTGATTATGTTCCTGATTCATAGGTCCTTGCTTTCAGTCGTGTTTATACCCCCTGAAGTATTTACACCCCATAAGTATGTACACTCTTCCACATGGGGGAGTGTAGCCCCTCTGCGGGGTCTAGGTGGGCTATCCCCTAGGCTGGGGGGTTTGGGGGAAAGAGGGCCCCCAACAGGGGTTCGAGGGCAAAGCCCCCGAAGGAAAAAATGCCTTGTAAATGTATATTGTAATTTCATTGTAAATATGGACTGTTCATTATAAGGTCCCAGATCTAACGTTAGAGATTATGTTAGGTTTTTTTTCCCTAGAAGGCATCCCTCTTTTATGAGGGATATGTATTGCGGCTATGGTTGATGGTGAATATTGTATTCTGAGATAGGAGACTGTGAGAGAAAGAAGAGGAAGTTATAGTGGGTTTGTTGTAGGTTGTATCCCTTCATATGCTAGATAATAATAAAGGAAGGACCTGGAAATTTCTCTAGTGGATGTAGCCCACAGTGGGTGAACCACGTAAATTTGTGTCTCTATTTTATTGTGTATCTTCTATGTTTTGTTTCCGTATTTGTTTTATTTTATTACTCCACGGTCCTGTTTTTCTAACATACCATACCAATAACATACTATATCATACCATACCATGCCATACTATACCATACCAATATCAATACCATTCTATACCATACCAATACCAAAACCAATACCAATACCATACCATACCATACCATACCATACCATACCAATACCAATACCATACCATACCATACCAATACCAATACCAATATCATACCAATACAAATACCATACCATACCATACCATACCATAACAATACCAATACCAATACCATACCATACCATATCATAACAATACCAATACCATACCATTGCATAACATTGCATGGAAATGGTATGCATTGGTAATGATATTCATACCAATACCATACCAATACCATACTCATACCAATATTATACCATACCAATACCAATACCAATACCATATTATACCATACCATACAAATCCAATACCAATACCATACCACACCATATGATGCAATCTCCCCTCTCTCCTCAAGGTTGTGCGATCTCTCGGTCAAGGATATTCAATTCACTAAGACAAATTAGATCTTTGGGCCTCTACTAGACACAGAATTTGATTCACACAGGCCCTCTTTGGTTACCAATGCAAGCTTGATTCTTCCACAGATGCTCTCTTGTGTGCTTGAGGTAGCTCTGAGTGGCGAGTGCTAGCTCCTCTGCTAGGCCCTTCCCCCTTATGTTCACACGATATAACCTCATCCTCGTCCCCTTCGTGACTTCAATATTTGGCTGGTTCAAGTGAAGCTGACTCTTAATCCTACGAATTTTGGACCAGATAAATGACCCGGACAGAAATATATGGCATGTTAGCGCTCTGTAAATTTTTTTTGACTGAGGAAACGAATGATAGAGAAAACCTACAAACCAACTTTGAGGCCCAAAACTAGCCTTTCAAACCTAGAGAGGGCTCTCTCAGGAGACTTCATCTCTATATGGGATATAACGTTAAACTCTGGGCTATATTTAACACCTTCAAGTAATATTTTTTGGTTCTATTGGAGAAAATAAGCAAGACCTTGGGCTATGGGGTCGATTTAAGAAGACAGCAGAAACAAATGACTTAGTAACTAAACTTGAGAGGATAAAGGCTAAATGAGCAATATTCTTCAGTTAAAAATCATTGTGTGTGGTGAAAGAAAAGCACATGAAGCCTTCTGGAGCACCATTGGGGATGAATTCAGAACTAACTTAGAAGAAATATGGTTTGTCTAAATGGTGTGAATCTAGAGCACTGTGTGGCAAATTCTAGATTCAAAATTACGTTTTGATTCATACATAAATTATAGATATGAATATAAAGAACACAAGAAAGCACGTATGCAAAGAAAGAATACAATACATCAGACTGCCACCGTTAGAATATTTTCATCAAAGCTTCAGAACTTTTGCATTAAGTTTCAATCAAATCAAAAAACTACGTTCAATAGTCACTATCCACACTGTTTTTCCAACCAGCCCATATTACATTGAAAAGATGGAATATATAGACAAGGGTGTGTCACTTGGGCTACACGACGTTCTAACTACTACCCATAGAAACTAGGTTTTGACTAAACATTGTCAGATGACTCTTCAAATGGCCTTTTGCTAAAAATAGAACTAGTTGCAATCTATAGCATCATAGTCACTCATTTTTGTCATGGCATTTCAGTCATCATCAAGATATCGTTGTTATAAGATGATGTGTCGATGCTTTCCTTTGACAGGGCATCTAGATGGTCGAGTGTTCTATTAGACTCCTTCCACATATTGCAATGGTCATGATCTTTGTCAGGCGATTGTTTGTTGGTGGGTGCATGTGGTAGGTGACTGCAGAACATTGCAGGTGCCTCCAAAATGATGAACCCATCTAGGGAAACAATTCCTCCTCCTCAAAATGTT